>DWJK01002123.1:0-15238 GCA_018248815.1 Croniades pieria auraria
TGTTGATAAAGAAATCGGAAGTGTCCAACAGCGGTGTACCTGCATGAAGAGTGTGATGAATACAGAAAAAGTACGTCAAGTATTTAATGGTAGAGACGTAGCACTCGGTGCTTTGTGCGTATCTGGTGTGATGATGTCATCACACGGCCGTCTGTTATTACTATGTAGTAATAACAGTAACCACACATACAGATTTTTTTTATTCTTGCCCATATGTCAAGTGAGCAACTCAAAAACAATTTTATCCGGTTTTAATTACAAATTTATAATAGTAATTTATGGTCACTACAGAGACCTTAATCTTAAAAGACAGGCACATTAATTCGGATTGCGCACTTGATGTTTTTAAGCGAATTTTTAATAACACTATTTTGAATCGAGATAGTGGAAGAATAAAAAAACGAATAATCTGTTAATATAATTATGAACCATCTCAAGAACACCAAATATCGATAATATATAAGAGAAGGAACCCAAGTGTCCATAACACAGCCTCCGGAGCACACACCGCGCTGGTTATGGTAAAATTGCAGTGAAAATAAGCTGGCAATGACCATGACGCGCGCAGTTGGGAAACGCCCAAGGCATTAGATACCTTCGGAATTTTAGTCAACATCTATCATTTTACGTACTTATTATTATTACTACAACGTCACGCCAGGTCCCTTTTAAGATAGGCAGAAAGCATCTAGTGCTAAATACCTCTATCCTTACGGGCCTGATACGCTACTCACTCTTTTCATACAAGAGAGTTGGTTTCATTTGATATAATTAACACTTTTTATAATATCTCAAATACTAGTGTCTAATAATATATCAATATTACGTTACAGATGCTCTCCTATCAGATGGTCTGACAGCCTGAAGAAGACAGCGGGAAGCTGCTGTATTCGGAAGGTCCAGGACCGGAAAGAGTGGCGCCAATTAGGGGTGGCCTATGTCCAGCAGTGGACATCTAAAGGCTGATGATGATGCTGATGTTACAGTAAATCTTTACATTATTATTTAAAATAAGCATAATGAATTTCATAATGAACATAAGGTTGTCGTAACTTTAAACGAGTCACTCACACCTATTCTTGTCCTTGAACTGCGGTTTAGTTTCCGCACTGACAGCGAATGTAAGAGGGCTTGCGTTTGTTATGTCACACGTACTGCGAGTGTATGACAGCAATGAATACCTACGTATTTAATTTATTCATGTATAATTCATTATAAATGACAATACCAATGAATGAGCGTTTTGATTAGACATTAAAAAAATTAGTAAGAGCCGTCCTAATTGAATTATTATAACATCGCCATGCCACGTCCTTTACGAGGAGAAGAGGGTGCACCAAGTGCAAATTATCTCTGTCCTTACAGAACTCACTCTCTTCTACATTCATCATTCCTTCATACGCGCACGCCCGTTTCAAAGACTTCAGAATAACCAACACCCAGTGACTCGAGAGTCACTTATCTTCGTCAAAAGTGTAAGTAAGGTAAACTTAACCGAATCCTGTTTTAAAATTAATTCATTTAATACAACTTAGCAATCTAGTAATGGAATTAAGAAAGATATTCCTGCAGGCACATTTTATATCATTTCCCATGACCAATTTCTGTAAAACTAACGCGATGTGACTAATCCACTTTACGCGGTAACTTTTAAGAACTATGATGGTAATATGACCGATTCACAGCGATATTTATCAACATATCATAATAGCGTAGACATTTATTTGTGCAGATCTGTATGTTAACATTACTAAGTACGAAATGAAAAACAGATAAGACTGTGATAAGGTGAATGATAAGCTATGACTGTGATAAGGTGAATGATAACTTTTATTGTTCCACAGTGCGACACGGATCTCCTCTCTGAATTATAATAGTTAAGGCCATAGTGGCCAAGTGTGGGTTGACAGTCTCCACACGCTCTAGAGAACATTATGCAGATGTCTAAGGTGTGCAGGTTTACTCGCGATGATTTCCTTCACTATTGCGTCATCATATCCACCTTCACTTCCAAGATCCCGCGATACATTTGTAGATCTACTTATTGACCTACATCTAACGATAACAATCTATCACACTACAAAACATCGTACCTATATTTCACGGATGAGGTAAGCAGAGGAGTGTAATAAACTCCCATGATTTTCCAGTTACACTTTACGTCCCATCATGGAATCCGGGCTTAAATCCAGATTCCGATCCACTAATAAAACTATCTTTATAGATGTATATATCATTGCCATAGATTCTTTATTTATTAAGATCCGTTACATCGGTTAACAAGCAGATAATAAATTAACTTAGAACCATTTCTTTCCTCGAACATTGATATAATGCGTGGGTCGTGATCGGGTTGACGTTGACCACAACCGTGGAAAGGATTAGCCGCGTTCAGAGCCGTAAATCTTAATAATTATGATATTGTACTGCGCGTATAGAACGAAGTAACAATATTGTGACGTCTCTGTATAATGAAGAACAAAGATAATAATAGAAACAATCCCAACGTGCGTGTTTGAAGTGAGGGATGGATGTAGAAAAAAAACGTCAAAACTGAATAGTTGGCATTACGTGCTGTCTGCCTACGACGCAAAGGACCAGGCGTGATGATATTATACAATAATAATTAACGAAATTAGACATTTAAAGTTCCTTACTGCATCTTCTTTTTGTATTCTTAGCTTATTTTCTAGTACAATACACGAAAAAAAATATGCAAAAAAATGGCATAATGGAAGGCAGCAGAACGAAAAGAAAATCAAATTGAAAATTCACTGCAACGCGGTATAAGAGATAACATCACGCCGCGTCTGTGACTCTACCAGTAACGTCTGTGTGTTTATTCACTATAATTACCAAATCCGCTGGCTAGTAGACAAGGTCACTTGTAATTATATACTAATAGTTAAATAATTACGCCGTTAGACGCGTGTTACTTTTACGTCCATGCGATAAAATCTTCTCCGCGCTCTTGATTCTTACAAAACATTACGACTTGCACTTTTTTTGCCTTCCATTTTAATTCAAATGATCAGTCTAATTTTTATAAGAAACACTACCAATTAAGTAACACACCCGCGACCCAGTTTCCAGTCAGTGTGTAATACCTTTACACGCGTCAAAAATATTTCTAGACAGTCGCCTTGTGTCAGTTACTTCGACACGAGAGCCGCGGAATTACTGTATGACTATTGTATTCAAATTATCTCATGTATTTCCTTGTTTGGGCCGAACTGGATCTACGGTTTTATTTTTGTCAAATAACACAGCTTGACAATAACACCAGTTCAATATTGAATAGATAAAATTTGCTAAGTACTAAAATCTGTCTGTTTCTGTATTAGTAACTAGCGTTTATCTGTTGCTGCTTACGATATCTGCTAAGAACTTCGAATAGGACTGTAAGAATACGATCATTAGTGTCTATTTACGCAGTTGCCTTAACCAGAACCATAACAATAGGACTCAGTGTACGTTAGTCAGCTAGTATTAGTCTGGTTACACGTTAGTCTACAATAGACATTAGTTAGCTGTCTTTTATAAAAAGCACCATCGTGTTAAGGTCCTTGATCTATTGCTTGTGGTATTCTGGTTCCGACCTACAGGTGCCCCGAAATCAAACCTAGAACCTCTCGTTCGTCAGTCGCTTTTGCAACCACTCGACCAACGGAACAGTCCATTCAGAACTAATTTGCTTTTGAAACTTAATGTTTGAAACCATACATCTTATCTACTTCCAATGTATTGAATGTATGTACCCATAATTATCACATAATAGGAACAAAACAGAATAGGAGTTTTTGCTTTGAAATAGCATAATGTTCAAAAGACACGAAAGAGATAGATACAGTGCTCCGTAAGTTAAAATAAATAATGTATGTCAATTCTCTAAGTGCACGCGAGCGTTGGTGGTAGGCGTTTATACGTGTTGTTGGAATTGTACTTGCAGAGAGTAGCTCAGAACAATTTTACATGAGTCACGCAAGGTCCCTCAGGCAGGCAGTGCCTCACCGAGTTCCAAGCATCTCTACCCGACTTGCGCCTTCTGCATGCAACTATCTCTCTTTATACACTTTAACCGGTTTTGGTGACTTCTGTCACTCTTACTATAATCTCCCAACCTCCCTCCTCTTCGTCCCGCACCCATTATCCACTATATATATATATATCGTTTTTTTCTTAACCCATATTACTCAGACCGTACTCTTGACATTAAAAGCCTACGAGCAAGGTGTATATTTCTTAAATTGCAGCAACGTAGCTCATGATCTTATCCGATCCTATAACGCACACTTACGTGAAGATATAAAGTGGCGGACGAAGGAATGGCCGCGCCACACTAAGGTAGTCATTTATTGATACTATCTGAAATACTTAAGAGGCTATGTAATATTTTCTCTAAAACGCCATTGTATAAGTACAGAAATGAGAAGAACTTTAAAAGTATTAATAGATGCTTATCTCGGTGATTGTATCTACATAAAATGAAATTCTATGAAAAAAATAACTTGCAACCGCGTATTGAAGGAAATGGTTTTCATTTCATATGGTTATAACATATATTTTTATAACTGGTTAGCATTATAATAAGCATCACCGCATTCAAAGTGACATGATGAGAACGGAGCTCGCTGGTGTCAGTAACTGGTGTAGTTACTTGCTGAGCTATTGACATATGATCGAAAATTAAACGTAGAGTTCAATAAAATGTTATCAGTAAACCAACGATTGCAAGTCACGATTACAAATAGACTGTGCTTGGTGAGTGTACTCGTACACAATAAGGACACGTGTTACGAAAGCTGCAAGTAAAATTTTTTTTAAACTTAAATGTAATGTTTATCAAGTGTAGGACGCCCTCCAGCTAGATGGAGTGACGATATGTGCAGAGTGGCTGGCAGCGGTTGGATTTAAAGAGCTGAAGATCGAGCTCAGTGTTGTGCTATTGGAGAGGCCTGTGTATAACAGGGGATGGAAGTAGCCTGATCATGATGATGAGAATGAAATATAGACGTAATTGTTAAATTTCCGTCTTGAAGATTTAAAACTTTTCGTATTGGTTTTAGGTTCACTTTCTTTAATATACGAGATAGTTACTCGTAGTCAAGTAAAGTTATGAATATTTTTTTTAATGAGCGTTTTTATATCATATAAGGTTTCATTGCTGGTCTTGCGGAACCCTAACTACCTACTGCACAATGTCAACAAGTGCACTTAACTGTGCATGTGTATGTGGGCTATGTACATGCGATCTTCCAATAAATCGATATGGCGCGGAATATTATCTTTCTCGACTTGGTCGCAACTGGCAGCTTGCATGTTATATAATATCGAAATGTGAAAACAATATACATAATATTTTTATTACGGGGTAAATAGAGGGTACCAAATGCCAAATATCCGTGTCCTTGCACACCTGACGTGATTCATATAAGATTTTATAGACACATTAAGCAGTTTGTTAACTATACTTCTGAGAGACCCGAACCATACTCTGCCGCGATGGTCCTCTCCAACACTGCAGGCCGCAGTGAACTATGGCCTATGTACATAGGTGTCGATTTTATTAAAACAAATTGAAGGCCCTAACCTAATGATGATGAGGAAAAGAAATTGTCTAAAGTGCAATCGCCGTTCGAAGCATGATAATGTTCATAAAAACGAAAAATCGCTGCTAACAGCCACCCATCCGAGTGCCGACCGCGCCCGGCGTTGCCTCACTGTATAGATCGCTTGCAATCCACAACCGCGTCAGGGCTACGAGCGCTTCAAACGTTTTCACTTATTATTTTGAAATTTGAAACACGTATAACTATTTTTTTATATAAAAAAATACAACTATTGTTGTTGATAATAAAATTCTAAATCTTACATGATATATTTTGTCATAAAACATTTAATATACAACACTTTAACTAGTTTAACACTTACTAACCGTTTTGATTTCTAAATAGCGTAGTTTAAAATACGTTAAACTGTAGGTACTACGTTAAAGTTATGCAAATGTAATGTTTGACGCAACACGTTATGATATGCTCGTTAAAAAGACTTCAACGCGTGACAGGTGAACTATTTGATGTAACCGTAGAGGCGATCCTTATAAAGCGTTTTATGACAACCTACAAATGGCGTTTTGCGTGATAGGCGTATAATTATTTTTAACGGTAGAGGTGTATTTCAAAAGATGTCGGGCATTCCTTAGCGACAGATTTATTAGAATTACTCTCAAATTGTACACCTTATAAGTGGACATAGGCGCATATAACAAATTGATATTGTTATTTTTGCCTTTCAGGGAAGTTTTTATTTTGTATATATACCAATTGAGACATGTGACGTGAACACCTTCATCAAGAGTTGTTTGGATTTGAGCTATTCGCATTTTTCATGACATTCCCTTTTTTGGTTGTGGTGTTAAGAATTAACGCTAATTAACTTAAAAAAGTTCTCTAAAGTTTTGCTAATTAATTTTAAATTAACTATGTACAATATTCATTTCATGGACTTTTAATGGGGGGAAGGATAGCATAATAAATATTTATTTATTTATTCTTTATTGTTGTTAGCAAAGGGCGGACTTAATCCCAATGGGCATTTTCTGCAAATCAACCCAGTTGATGATGAAAATTATGTATAATTTGAAGAAAAATATTGTTCACTTAAAAATATTGCCTCATTGGTCGAGCGGTTGCAAACGCAACTACCGATCGGAAAGTTCTGGATTCAAATCTCGGGTCGGGTATTATTGGATTTTTCTAATTTAAAATTTCTAGTAGTAACTCAGAGTCTGGATCAGTGCTCGATGTATGACGATAGACTCACCACCTATTCCATGAGATGCAAACGTAACTGGTGAAACGTGGGAGTGAACTACGCTCCTGTGCCTACCTCTTCGGGGATTACAGGTGTGATGTTACGTTTTCACTTTATAGAATTTTTATTCACGTTTTACTATCAACACTACAGAAATCATATCCAATTTCCTAATTCTAGATATACTTTTCGAAGACATATCGCCTGCAGGAACAACCCAGTGTAGAGTTTCTAATCAGTTATCGACGTACAACACAATCACTAATCAACGCGTGTGGTCCGCGAGGCTGTGTGTGCGTAATGCAAAGTGATTTTCTTGATAATAAATGTCTTCATTAAAACCTGACCTCGGCCTAACTTAAAACCTCTATAATTATAGTTTTTTTTTATTACTCTTCGGAACTGCCTTAATATAGGTTAGTGAAGCAACAGAGACTATATGCAACCAATATTCGAATCTTCCCTACTCTATGTTCGTTTTTAAGGAAATAACTAAGTACCAATACTGTGTTTACAACTACAGTGTTAATCACAGTTTTCAGTAAAATTGCGAAATTTCTGGAATCGTAAATTATAATGCAAAAATTAAAAATCATGTTAGAGATTAAAAAACAGTACTGCAGAGAGAGGCGTAATAAGATAGTTAAAAACCAAAACACGATACAAATTTTGTTCCAAATATGAATGACGCCATTCTTTTATTTTCCCTTAGTTTTAAAATATTTAAACAAATGATAAAAATTACAATTTATATCTACAAAAATATGACACACGAATTCTAATAAACAAACTTAGTTAATCTTTGTTGTTTGGTTGTCTACTAAATTTATTATAACTCGTCCATGCAAATTAAAAGCTTCAAACTATCAACAAAATAGTATATATGTACCTATGTACATAAATCAAACCGAAACAGTTTCGTCAGAATATATTCAAGCCGCTTGTACCGCCTCCGGGTATACAGAACGACTGTGACATAAACGTGTGAAGAAAAATAATGTACTGCATTACTAATACAAATACGTGTCAATAAATAAATATTTATGAACTTCAAATACCATTTGATTTATAATTTGTGTGCGCACAGAGCTCGATACCGAGTATTTTTTATATTACACTAAAATAGCAGTTGTAACAGCAAACTTGAAAACTCCGAAACGCGCCAAGCAGATTCAGATCGCCCAAGTATTGCGATCATGATTAGACACATCCTATCTAGTGAATTCTTACTTACCGTTTCGTTGTCATTAATATAAATAACGAATAATAAAACTAATTATGTAATTAATTAACGATCTAATGGTAGCTGTTATTATATTCGTTATCTGTTTTCGAAGTGAACAGCAGAAGTCAGCAGGTACAATTAAGAATAATATTTTTATGAAGGACAATAAACAGCAAACATATCATCAATTCATACATCAAAGCGCAATAAAGCCTATAAAAGGTTCTGCTATATTTTCGTATATTTTATCATCAGACAGTATTCTCTCTTTAAGGAGAGACAGGTTTTTTCACTCCAATTATATTTTCCTTATGGTAACGAAGTGTATTATTAAAGTATATGACATAGATATAGCAACGATTACCGTCCAGACAGCCTGCGGCCTGCGACCAAGGTTAATTAAATTTAATAGGCCACAAATATGCAATATGTTTTGTTTGTCGCGTTACTTTAATATAACAGATCTCTACGGATTATATTCTTATTAAATTATATAAAATAGTAGGGAACACTGTGTACAGACTTCTATATCGTACTTTATGTAGACGTATTACATGACAAGAAAGCTTTGTGGGTGTAGAATTCAGTGCTCCATGTTGGAGTTACTGCGTTCAAATTTTGGCATGTACATTTTTCTTTCCAAAATTATTTGCGTCTTAAAGATTAAATCTGTCCTGGTGATGATGAAAAAAAACATGTGGAAACCTATTCAACTTACGAGTATGGAAAAGTGTTTCTTAAATGTTTATCTCCGTTCTATATAAAAATCAATAAGTCACAGTAAGATTGTCAGAACGCAGGCAAATAGCTATTACACTACGCTACGATAAGACGTTAAATTGTCTGCACGAGCTGTCTCACGAATAGTATTAAATTACTTTGTACCAATTAATTGTCATGGAACTCAAATATGACCATTTCGCTAATCAAAACTGACCTTTGTGTAACAATTTGAGGCTGTGTCATTGAAATTATAAGCGATAATGATAAATAAAAGGAACCCGATTTACACCAAACCCTAGGAACTAATATTTTAAAAATTCCAATAAAATCTCGATAATCGTATTTGTACTCATTGTTTGCGACTTAATGTATCTATGTTTAGATCTAGACAAATGTCTGTCTACAGTTCTGACGATGTCTTTGTTTATGTCGAAAGTAAACAAACATTGTCGTATATTGCATTTGACCAGTTCAAAACCAACAAACTTTCGTTCGGTCGAATAATGACAATGCTAAGATCTAATATTTGTCTAGCAGTGAGTTATTAGATTTAAAAAACAGGTTGCTTGTGCACTTTTTAATTTATCGAATTTTGAGCATATAGGAAATGAAACGAAAAATGTTTATAAAGTTATTACCACTAGACATACCTAATAACAAATTTTTCAGACAACCTACACGTTTAGAATAGATATTGGGTTTTTATCATTATGAACGTTGTATTAAATATGAAAAAAAAACATGTAATTCTATCCGTTTTAGATATCGTACGTTTCTTTACACGCACGAAATATACGCTTTGTGAAAACATGTACTTGCAAACTGGAATATATTTGCAACTCTCGCCAGACTATGCACTAGGATAAAAAAATTTGCAAGAGCTCTAAATATGTTTTTCTTAAAAAATTATCTCAACCTACAATATCGTCTCCTACTGCATACATATAAACCACAAGCTAAACACTCAGTACAAATGTTCTGGTCCGATTTATATATCGTTATATCATTGACTTGCGGTACAATTAGCTGTGTGTCATGGGTGTT
The DNA here is from genome assembly GCA_018248815.1 of Croniades pieria auraria. Classification (NCBI taxonomy): domain Eukaryota; kingdom Metazoa; phylum Arthropoda; class Insecta; order Lepidoptera; family Hesperiidae; genus Croniades; species Croniades pieria. The sequence continues at coordinate 9,806 of DWJK01002123.1, forward strand.
AATCATTTTCGTGCGCGGCCGAACCGACTTGTGGAGTATCTTTACCTAAGCCGCAAGCCCGGACACCTGATAATAGTTGTAAGGTCAGTTCAAATTATTGTCTTTTTTTGATTTAACGTGATTTAAAGAGTGAAAATTTGACTATTCTCGTGTTCACTTTCACCTCCCGAGCTGCCGTTGTTTTTAATAGTATTTTGTCCAACAATTTTTACGTCATTTTTCTAAGTTGGGAGGCCACGTGTCCTCTTTTTGGTAAGAGGTAGCCGATCGATATTCCTACAGTTAATGAGCGTGTTAATTGTAAGAATTGGATATGTAATATAAAGAATTCAGCTGCCGCGGCACGTAACCGGAGATGTTAGCAACAAACTTAAATTGTACCGATACGAGACATGTTAATGCCGACATAATATGATATATGATTTTAACCTAGTTCTATAATTACAAATAGTAAAATAATCAGTCTAGTATAACTAGTCAGAGGTGTCTCTGCCCACCCCGGAAGGGACTGGCATGATGACATAATCATCATAATCATCATCATCATCAGCCAACTCTCGTCCACTGCTGGACATAGGCGTCTCCAATGGCACGCCACTGGTCTCGATCTTCAGCTCTTCGCATCCAACCAGTGCCAGTCACTCCACCTAGCTGGAGGGCGTCCCGCGCAACGTAATAATAATGATTATTACGAGGACACATCTTTGGTTCACCTTGGACTGCACTTAGTTCCGCTTGCTTTAATTAGAGCCCACTTGTTGTCGGGTACGAGTCGCTATACTCACGATGTGCAACTAAGAAACGACTGGAAGACTTAGATTTGCATCTAAACTCATTGTACTAAGTACACCTATAAACTAAAATAACTCTTGTTAACATTGTGAAACCATTACAGTAGTCAAAGCTTCATGCTCGTTGACCATCAACTGATGACATTCTATAATGATGATGGGACTGCAGTTTATTTTACGATACCGAAGTGTCCTTGCAGAGCAATAGATAGATGGATACTTTTCTGATACAATACAAACAATTCAAAGTACATTTTGAATCGTCTATTCCTATTATAACCTAGACATTGTTTCCAAAATCGGCACTCTACATACACCAGTCTCTTCGTACGGTGAGAGAGTCATGTATGTATGTAAATAGAATAAGTTCAGTAGGTCGCAGCAGATTTAGATATTTTGCACTCGGTGCTCTCTGCCTACCTCGTAAGAAATGTGGGAGGATGATATAGCTGTAATTATAATGAAGATAATAATTGTACAAACAATAAAAGTTAATAAAGCTAGTGATTGATTCAAGTCATTTGAGTATCGGCCGAGCGGTGCCCGGCGACACGCCGCCTTTCACACTTGACTCTTTTTAGAAGGCGTTCGACATTCCACAAGCCGGCGACCAAGTTCATGTAGCACAGCCGCTGTCACACCGTAGCGTAATGTATGTCATGTATATTCACACCGTTATGTTGCTTATTAACCCATTATGCAACTCTACCTATAAGTGGACTTTCCGGTCTCGGAAATTCAGTTCGTAATGAGTCTTTACAGATTAGTCGCATACATCAAGGGTGATCACCCGTAAAAATAACAAAGCGGTCTAATTATAAAATTGAGTATAAAACTGTAATGACAGATAAATAAGATGAAACCCTTCGTGTGACGGTACCTGTACCTGAGTATAAAATTACAGTCCTGAAAACGAAGCTGTGCCCCTTCGTATGACCGCGCCCCTTTTTACCACCCTCCGAAATAAAACCACAGCTGCAGTAAGAAGCCGGATGTCACTCGCAAGTAGACAGGACACGATGACGCGTTAAGGAAGGTCTACGTCCAGCAATAGCATTAAGAGATTATAACAGAAATAAATATAGCAAATTTCAAATTACGATTATTTAAACATTGTCGCTATCACATGGCAATTATGGACTGAAAAGACCGGTAAGTAAAAGTATACAAACATCGCTGCGTTATCAAAACTTGCACATTACTCGTTAAACGTTTCGTTTCTGCAAACTGTTTCCGACCGATCGACCTCACGAACGAAATCTTAAGCTCCAACTCAATCTTGATTAACGACTTGATAGTTTTTACTTTAACAGGTTTTAAGTATGTGTGAGTGTGCTTAATCTATGTATTTATATTTTAATTATTGTGTAATTTTTAATACGAGAATATTTATTTTTTCATGACACATATAAAAAAATTAAAGATTGTTTTAATGTCTCTGCCTTGTTTCCTACTTTTGCAGAGTCCGTTCGTTATATTTATTATTTTTCATTGCAACTAGTTTTTAACAGAATATACACATGCATATGTAAATGTGTAGTACACGCTTATAATTCCCCAAAGGGTATAGCAGAGGAGTCTAGTACAGTCCCACGTTTCGCTAGATCTGTTATCTGTATAAAGTTAAATAGATTTTCTGTTCCAAACTTCATAATTGTATTCCCATGCAATTTAATCAGTAAGACAATTTTCATAATAACATCACTACATATTGCCAATTTAAAAAACGGCTTTGAAAGTTCCAAATCATAATTATTCTATGATTAAATTATTTTGTCCTTTACCTACTTAATATACCTAATAATAATTACTCTATCGGTCAAAGGTTATGTAGTCCGTTGACACAATACATAAATTATACCCATGTTAATCATGGCCTTAAACCTGTCCATAAGAAAGGAGAGCCGTGGCCAACGTGGAAAGCTGAAAGGGTTAATGACATATTTATTAATTTGCTTAATCGTTTACGTGCTCACAAGTAAAAATAAACGAAATGATTCATATTTCGAGAAATCTATGCAAAAGTCTTGCGTATTTCCCGAAAAATATTTTCTATCAGACCTATTACTGTAAACTTATCCAAAACGATGATGATAAGATCATGCCGATTCCTTTATCTCACAAATCTGTTATTTTGTATAAATATTTGTTGTTATAAATTTTTTTGTAATAAAAAGTTTTGTTATATAAAGTTTTGTTGTATAAAGTTTTGTTATATAAAGTTTTGTTATATGAAGTTTTGTTATATAAAGTTTTGTTATATAAAGTTTTGTTATATAAAGTTTTGTTACATAAACTTTTGTTATATAAACTTTTGTTATATAAAGTTTTGTTATATAAAGTTTTGTTATATAAAGTTTTGTTATATAAAGTTTTGTTATATAAAGTATATATTAATTCCCGATGACTAATAATACTCACGTTATAATCGGAATAGTATTTTTACTTACTAGAAGGCTGTATACATAATGCAGCATAAAAACAAGGTTTGCACAAAGGCAACGCCTTGTTTGTGGAGTTCTGTTGGTAAATAGAGCTATTTTACCCAATAACGTAAGGAATAATCCTTCGCTGCCTCGAGTAATAGACATTCGTATTTAGAAATTAATCGTGACCTGATTTTCTTAAATCAGACAAATCCTTTGCCCAAGCATTCTTTTTCATTACTAGAAAAAAGTATTAGAAAAGTTATGTATTTTTATCAATGAAAACCATAAATTATACTCAAACATAAGTAAATATATTAGTCGAAACAAATTCTGTATACTTTTTATTATATCACGACGCTATGTCCCTTAAGCAGTAGGCAGAGACCACTGACAACTGATACTGACTACAAATATTTCGATGTTAACGGGCCTGAAGTGTTATTGTCTTCTTATATCTGATCGGATTACATAAATTAAAGATTAACCCCTATAAATAATGGTAAAATATATTTTTTAAATTAGTTCAGTAAGTACACGATGACTTTTACTGAAGGCCAGTGGCATTTAATCCTTTTGAGGAATAACTGCTACTTTCATCGTCATTATCATCGTCATCATCATCAGCCAGTCTCCGTCCACATTGAAAATTGGTTTCCCCTGATGAGAGTCATCGGGTCCTATGTTCTCTTTAAAGTACCATAATTGTACTCATAACGATCACATGTGTTTTAAATTGCTTAACGAATATTAAGCGCACAAAAAATTCAATGTTTGGCAGTATCTTGACTCATATAAACCCTATAATGAAATGTCAAATTGCCAGCTTTGGCCATCATGAATATTTTTGAAAAACCAATTAAGTAGTTCGCCAACGTCAAGGATAGTCAGTTAATAAATCATTTGGACTTTATCTTTACATTTTGACAGAAGTAAAAATCTCAGTCAAGATATGTTTTATTATCGTTATCCTACCACAGGACCCGGCGTGATGATATAGCAATAATATATTTTATCACGGGTACATAGCTATTTGTTTTAGATGCCATAGTATACATACATAAATGGTACCGTTTATTTTTCCTCGGCAGCAAGTAGCAGCCGTCGTAAGGCGGTAACGGTGGACAAGGCGCCCTTGTGGCCGGTCACGGCAACACTCTACGCAGAAATAATAACTAGATTGGAATACTTTTTATCGTGCTGCCCGCTAGTCGCTCCTGTTCCCGCTCCGCTCGCTGCTCCGCTCGCGTCGAACCGGAACCTAAAAGTAAAAGTCATTGAAGCTGAAAGTGCAAAAAAAGTAGCGCAACTTACTGACCTTTCATAACTTGAATAACTTATACGAGTACAATGAGATCAGCATTTTCAAAATCTTGTACTGCTTTAAAGCTTTTTAAGCATGCAATTTGGACATAGAACTACAGTTTCCTGTCATTGTTTAGAACAATCTACCAACATAATATTTTTTTGCATTGAAACACGCACCAGGATTTGAACCCGTGATCAACGGAACTAATAATTCTAACCTACTGATTTGTGCATACATAATGTTCTTAACAAAACACCCATTTTGGTCCGCAACAAGGCTCGTTAAGTTTTAAAGTATTATGCAAAGTATAGATAGATCAAATCAGCCCTAACACTGTTTAAAACCTACTGTTATAATCAAATATTACTATACATAGTGAAACCAACTGTCGTTTCCTTCAGCTAAATCTAACTTAGAATTGCAACTAAAGATCCAATTTGATAAGTGATTTAAACTGAGCTGTACATTGGACATTTACTCGAACACTCAAGTTGGGACAGACGTGTTTATTAAGCTTTGATGTTGAACACGCTTGTAGGACAACGAGAAATCCGAGATGGAAGTTACGCTGTGATCAGGAATATCTACATGTAAATTGAGCACATTCTAAACCTTAGGAAGGAACCTCAGGAAGGAATGTAGTCGCATTCCTTACAATGGATAAATAATAAAGCGCGGATGAGGGCAGAGATCGGATACGTCTACTTGACACACGCATGAAACATAAATATTTTCCTTTGCACAGAAATAATAAAAAAAATACAATAATTAGGACAACTTTACATTTTAAAGCAAAGAGAGATTTTATACTAAGAAAGTGAAAATGGCTCTAACGTAACATCACGCCTGTTATCCCCGAAGAGGTAGGCAGAGGAGTGTAGAACACTCCCACGTTTCACCAGTTACG
>DWJK01002124.1:0-15236 GCA_018248815.1 Croniades pieria auraria
CATGACCTTCATTGAGTGTATGTATATACCTTATAATGAATAAAACAATTTGAATTTGAATTTGAATTTGAATTATTGCTATTTGGATAAGATATAGGTCGATTAAATCTGTGGCATTAAGAACGTTTCTCTAATGCGGATGACCGCCTTATTCTTAACCCTTTTGCAGTTGTTATATTCGATTACTGTTGCTGCTTACTAGACTTTAGTTAAGAATTATGTATATCATTTATTATTATATACCTTTACAAGGTAAGCCTAAAGTACCGAGAGACTAATATGTATATATTGATCCTAAGTGCTAGTTCCATATTCATCACACTGTTCACACATGAAAGCTGGTTTCACAGACTTCTGATGGCCCCATCCGTGGGTACTTGATCTGTTTGTACAAGAAAGATGAACCTTGCTAATATATCGGTCATATAATTTTTTTGATTGGCCCGTTGGTGCATTGTTTAGTGAATCTAACTGTAGCGCCGGGGGTCGTGGATTTGATTCCCATCCAGAAAAAAAATTATTTTGTAATAAGTATTTATCCAGTGTCTGGGTGTAAAAATATTTATATATAAATGTTAGCTGTGCTCCGCTGTTTCACCCGTGTTAATTAGAAAATAATCTATTAAAAAAACTATTTTAAGAACATCACGCTATGATCACCAATAGTAAAAACAGTAAAAAATAGCCCGCGACTTCGTAGGCGTAGATTTCGTAAGTTTTGAAAAATAAATTGACATAACTTCTTTGTTTGTTGACCGATTTAAACGATAAAAAACACTAAATGTTAAGTGAAGCCCATCACAATATAATCCTGAAAACTGCATTCAAATAGGATAAGCCGTTTCTGAGATTAGCGTGCACAAACATACAGGTATACAGTCATACAGACAAACAGACAAAATGATAAAACATTGTTTTGGGTTCTATTGCGTATATAAAGGCATCCTGTTATGCATTTTTAAATATATTTGGCATGAACTGACAGCGATGTGTTACAGTTTTATTATATGTATAGATAATTATACGTAGTTTATCATCCGTCTAGTTACCATAACGTAAGCTCTCGCGACGCTTACTTTGGGATCAGACGGTCATTCGTGACAATGTTACAAGATATTATTAATAGATATGTAATTTATGAGATACAATCGCGAAACAATATAATCTCCACAAGTACACACCGTGGGTTAAATAACCGCGAGCAGTTCTCGTTCACGGTCTCATTGGCACCACGTGTTCATAAACGCACTTCCGCCTGGGTAACAGATACACTCGCTTCCATTAGAGGGATTTTATATATTTATATCCATATCAGGTGCATTAACATTCGATAATACGGACATGCTGCTACCGCCGTAACGTTTTGCCAATAAGGGGTTGGGAATGGATTTATGGATTGCAAGGGTTTTGACAACTTATGGCAATCCGTATGATATTGTTAATTTCGTCACTCGTCTAGTAATCGAATTTAATGACTATCAGTTATTTACTACCATTGAAGTTTGCTTACATAAACCTTATCTGAAATTATGACTTAATTTTTTAATCTAAACGTAAGTAATTCATTCTCTAATTGCCATTGAAATCTGAAATGTAGACGTCAATATTACCGTTTACCTACAGTATATCGAACTAATTCATAAATAAAAATGTTTTTTTTTATATTTTCCTTTCGTGCAGTCTCTCCTTCGCACACGCACGTGCACCATGGAAAGCGTTTGTAAAAATTACGTTATAGCCACCATTACCATTTCTCATTTGGGAATACTTGTTCTTTTACTGTACAACTGTACGTAGGTGTATCTGACTAGATGCCTGCTGTCCATGTCGTTCCATAAGTACGAGTAATTGATTAACATTAGATGTGCTTTATATAAAGTTTAAGGTAAAAGCCACTGCGCATTCCACGGCGGCATTCGATTTGGCTCTCGGTGAACCGTTTCCGAAACAACGCCCAGCACACGTAGGTGTTGTTGTCTTGTACTTATGGTGAAAGTGACAAGTGATCAGTGAAAGCTCAATGCGTGTGTCTATGTATGTGTTTCCGCGCGATTCGCTTCTTCACCGGCGCGATGCACATACTAACAAACGTAAGAAATAAAATATACTATACTCGCCGTTGAATATTTTAATAAATCCTTTTTTTAGGTATTCCGTTATTGAATAAAGCGCAGCCGACGCTTGGCTAATTTCATTTTTATTTGTTGCCAACTGCAATCTTTTTCTCCCTTTCATTCCTTTTGTCGTACAAATTTTCATAACCCGATATTGCATTTAAAGTTAATCGATTTTGATTGTACAAAAGTCGATAACGGGACGCGACGTACAATTTACTTTGTTTCCTTTGAAAAGTATATTTACACGACTTATTTGACTAGTATCTTCTGTCACGTAATATACATACAATGTTGCCTAGATTTATGATTAGCTTCAAACTAACAGAACCACAATAGTAGAGAGCAATTATTAATGTTATTTATTACGTAACATGGCATCAATAATACTTTGCACGACCCAGGGATCAAACGTAGGACGTCGTGGTCAGGCGTCTCGCTTGAATCCGCTAGACTAACGAGACGAATAATATCATTTATTAAGATATGTAATAATAATGATAACTGTAATTACGCTCGCCAACTAATAATGTTTTTAAAAAACATGAGTGAAATTGCTCTGTTGCGAATTCGACGAAGATACGAAACATAGTATGTTTGTTATCTTTGGTTACATGTGTGATTAATCGGTGACCTTTAGCCAATTAAGTCCTATTTATAACGCTATGACCTTTTGAGGGGCGCACAAGGACTTATTAACTAAAGTATTTAATGTTATCGTGACCAGTCACGACGAGCTTCGACATGTCGCCCGCGACACGTGACTTTTGCGCTGTTCTTATTTCAGAGATACCCTCGTATATTTATAAGTAATTATTCATTATCCGTTTCGAACGTTCGAAAAATATGAATAAAAAAATACATTATGGTTGTGTGAGTTTGTGTGAGTACAGGATTTTGTATTTGATTAAAGTCATTAATAGATTTGATAGGAGTACTTCATACTCGGCTATACTCAAGTAATGTTAACTCCTGACCCTTCCATAGTCTCTTTACATCCAAAAAAATCACGCGATAAAAATTTGTCTAATAATACTGTTAACGGACAACAGGAACATCCAGTTTCATCGTATTAAAAATAATATTTTACAAGCTCCATCACCTTCGAGATGATTATAAGGATGGGGTATGTTTTCTTTAGTGAAAAAAACTACAATAGTTAAAGAAGCTTGCGAATGGACTCCACAAAAGATAATCGAATCAAGGCGCTATTCTGATAAAGATGTCGTCCTTATTCTACGCGCTCATTCCTCTGAATATTTAAGCATGTACTGGAGTTAAACGAAAGAGCAACTAACACGACTATTTCGTTTTTTGATGTCAAACGTATGCGATTTCTACGAATAACTGTTAAAGTTTGCGTATCCAGATTGATATAGGAATTGCGGTCTTAATACTTGACACGCTTCAAGCGTTACTGACTCTGACGCTTACGTACCTGTATTAATTAATATGAAGCTGTTGCTGATAGACTTATGAACTGCATATGCATTATGTTCGCTCTGTCGGGAAATTTACATTCATACAGAGACACCAAGATAATGATACAATGTTAAACATGTGCTGATAATCGTGACGATATATTCTGCGATACCTACTCTTTCATACTGTAGCATAACATCACGTGTGTATTTCCCCGAAGGGTAAGGCTGAGGATTGTAATACTCGCACTGTTCATCAGTTATGTGATGTAGATGAGTCTATTGACACACACCAAGCACAAATCCACACTTCGTGCTACTGCTCTTTGATAATGTGAGGTTTATTGTTACAGTACTGGCTGTGCGTGGTGGCGTTACTCACTTCGGGAATATTCTTCGCCGTCGTCAACTTGTATTGGAAGAAAGGTGAGTTATCTTAATAGCATTTGGAAAATGTTCTAATTCCCTTTGACACTTCTTTGTGTTACACTTTGTAAGAAACGTTAAATCTAATTTCGTTTTCGCCAAAAATTACTTTTACTCCAATATCCAGTCAGTACATTTACCTAAGACACATTTATAAAAGTTATCTACATATTATACTTCCTCTAAAATCTATGTCGCTGTATAATTATCTGCTTGAGAGTACACCAGGTTGACATCTATTGTATGTGATAGGGTTAAGTGACACGTATTGTAACTATGAAGGTGCAAATATTATGAGAAATTATGGCAAGAAATCTAGATCAAATCTTAATATGTTAATGGATACAAAATGTAGGTCATTTGTAATTTACGCGTGTGTAAATTAACTGAAATAAGTGACTAAAGATTATAACTCAATCACAGGGTCAAAAGTACGTAACACGTGACTTGAGATCTTCGTACTTAGATTAATTTCGTACATTAATTCGTTATAAATATATTATTTATAGAAATTACTATCATATGTTCATACAGATGCATGATTTTGTGAAAAAACTCTGCATTGTAATTCGAATTCGTACTTTAATTAAATATACATAATATAGAAACGTTTAATTCTTGCCAATAAATACAAACAAACGTTGGCAGTGGTTCGAGCAAATACAGGTTTAATCAAGGAAGCGCAGCCTGCATTGCTCTTCAAACGAAATTCTATTACCAACATATAATAGACGGAGAATCCATACCGAACAGGAAATGCGATGCGATTAATTTTCCTTTGTCTACGAGGTGGAGGTTTAAAGATAATAAGTTATATTTAAGCATCGACCCGTCGCCTAGGGTCATTCGTTGGCTCATTATGTAGGTCGCTTATTAATACTGGAGGGTGTTTGATACTGCACTTAACGTGCTAGGTTTTAGTTCACATTTATGGGCCCACGCCGCTTTGCATTCGTACAAGCTACTGCTACCACCCGCCCACCTGGAAATATAAAAAAGCTTTAATTAAAAAAAAAATAACTGCATTTAAATGTATAAAATTGACTAAGTCCAGCAGAAATAAATTTTACATTAGGTACATGGTTGTTGACTTAAACTATGCCATGCAGCTATGGAACTTCTACTATCAGACTACAAAAACATTTCAATGTAAATAACAGGTATCTAAATCCTCGACAACTGTTCCCGTAGAAATGCCCTGACAGTAAGATTTTATTTGATAACAATGGGCGAATCAGACACGAGATTCAGCACATTTGGCTGATTGGCAAGGAGAATTTGTATGTATCACACGGCCATCTTGGCATTGGTACTATTGTTAGAACTTTCCTAGCATGCATCGCACCATTTTCACCGTTCATGTTGAATGGTATTGTAATACGGTATAATACAAGCTTAGAGATCTTGGACCATCGACGTGTTATCACTGTTGATGACGTCACTATAGACTAAACGTAGCTATTACTTCATCAAAATTGTCAATGGCTCTTACCCAATCACTGTTTTGGAAACAAAGTTTTCTAGATAGCATATCTACGGATATTTACCTGTCAGAATAAAAAATAAGAACCAGTATAAATTGAAAATAAAAGCTGTTCTCGCCGCCGGAAGCTGCACGTACACGCCTTTTACAGCGCAATTGGGTCGTATGGAAATGGATTTAGCTCCTACGGTAACCCGTGCATTAGAATTTAAATATGTATTCAGTATTGTGTCGCCGGCATCGAAGGTTCTAGTATCGGACTATTGGACTCAATCCGACCGTACTAATTCTCTGGCAACTCGATTACGTACATAGGTATACTTGTAAGCCGTTTGTTAATGCTAATCAAAACTGAATGTAAATCACCGCGGATTGATAACCGGCCGACATACAATTGCCATGTTGACGACATTTCTATTTTTAATTATAATCACACCAATAAAGTAGACAAATTGTATGCGGACCCCGAGTGTATCTTTTGAACTCTATAATTGTGTCACATGATCTACTTGAGATTAACATTCATATTTCTCGATTAAAACTACGCAGATTGTTACATGATTATGTCGTAGTAGGAAGGATTGAAGGATTGTTGATTAGGATAATAACAGTACGGTTGTGTAGATAATTTTAGTTTAAAAAAATCGATACATTCCTGATACTTCCATCGTTCATGAATAGTCACATGTTATAGAAGCGGTGAGAATAACTTACTGTCTTGTATTACTTAAACATCTAAGGTGTATGAGTTATTTAAACTTTATGCAGTTATATCCAGTAGCATTGTTCATATGCCCGTAAGTAAATCTGCTCCTGAAACACCAATTATTTATTTTCGTTCGCATGAGAAATATTGTTAGTTCGAGAAATAGTACAGTCTGTTCACCCTATCTGCTCATTATACTCCTCAAATCAAATCGCCCATTTGCTTGCTCGGCCTTTGGACATTATCGCAAGTCAGCAGCTGGTAGAAGATTATTGTGGCTAGTTTCGATAGTTTCTTAGTACATTCGTACAAAGACAGGTACAGTTTTGTTTTATTATTATTAGTATTATATCGTTACGCTGGGTTTTTACGAGGTAGGCAGAGGGCATGGGATGCCTAATATATTATCTTTATCTTTACAGACCCGTCGTATTTCTACGACACTCGTTATTCTCTTCGTCCTGGCTCCGTTTCGGAGATATCTGACTCCTGTTTACATGGATGAGTCTTAGACTCGTGATTATTAATTTGTTTAATCATTTTTGTTTATAATGCCTTGATTTCAGTTTTGACTATCTTCGGCACGAGTGTGTACGGCGGCGCCGTGATCGCCACGTCACTCGATTACTTCCTAGAGCGGATGATGATGCTGGTGTGGGTAAGTATAAGTAATATTCGGATTACAGTCTTTACTAAACAGAACCGTTTTAAAATTATATGTACGAAAGATAGAAGAACCAATGACTTTAAAAAATAACGGAGAACAGTGAGCAGTCTGAAATGCAGGGAATAAGGGAAAAAGTATTATTTCCTATTAATGATTTATTCGCAGTTAAACTTGTTTTTTACGTGAAATAATTTATCAATAATGTCAAAGAGTTGTTGGCGTCCAGAGACGTAAGTCGTTAGACTGATTTAATTTGGTTTTATAATAAAAAGTATGATTAAACAAGTTGGTTTAAATCATGTTTTAATGACGTACAATAATTTGCTCGGATTATAAAATATTAGCAATGAATGCTAATTTACTTTTAAATTTATCCAAAAATGAACGCAACAGATACATACTAATCTATATGAATGTGTAATTTGTGAAAATAGATTTTTAATTAATGGAAACGGCAGACAATAAACGTAATTCTAGTGAATTCCATATACGAGTATGTAGTTATAGTGATTCACTGGATTCTATTGTAACAGCCTTTGCCACATATCATGGTTTGCTCGTATGTCGTTGCTTTGTCGTCGAATCGAACCCGTACATATTTCGCTCGTGGTAACAGGAATCACTACGTAAAATGATCGTCGGCCAATTTTCATTACATAACCGATATTGTTGGTTCAAATATAATAATAAGTAACTACAACCTTATAGTGAACTATCGGGCATTGTGTTTCGCATTGTTACATTCTCATCAATCCGGACGTCTCATAGAAACGCAATGTTACAATATTATACTCGGAGTTATACGTAGCGTTTTGAAAATACTGAAATTAAGTACATTATTTGCCAGTTTATATACCGGTACACAAGACATTGTATCGTACGAATGATAGTGTCGTTGCCGAAAATTAAACTTGACTTTCTAAATCTTGATTCTCTGCGTTTGAAGACAACCTCATCATTTTCGGAGTGTATAAAGAGAGATAAGTTCATGACACTAAATGGCTTACAGTGTACTTTGTGACTTTAAAACCTATTTATTCTTTGCTCGGCAATAGGTGTATGGCAATAGGCTCACCGCCTGTACCATCGTGGGACTTAAATGTAACTGGTGAAACGTAGGAGAGTACTACATTACTCTGTCTATCACTTTGGTGAATACAGAGGTGATGTTACGTCAACACTTATATATACGTATAATATCTTCCTGCAGCTCTGGGAACGTGCTAAGCTGGAGCCGGCCGTGGCACCGCCGTGCCGCCTCACTTGGCTGACCCTCGCCGCCTGGCCTGCAGCAGCCATCGTCGGTCTCACTGCCCAGTGCGCCCTCACCGCCACCGGGATATACCACGAGCAGAGTGAGTATATCCCTTACTCCAATCTTGTAACACCCCAGCAATTACGTATTACGTAACTTTACACCATTCAGCCTCTATCCTTCTCTCTCTCTCCTTGCTTTCAATTATCACAGTTCACAACTATTGACATGTCACTGTATAACAATTTCCACTATCAAAACTCCGTATTGCAATAAATTTCTTGGCTCTCGTCGTTTCGTACGAAATTCGTGTTGTGCACGAAACGAGAATAATTTCGTGCAACTGACACAAACACAATACGACTCGAAGAAGCTGGAGTATGTCTGCGTTTTCAAGTTACGAATGAAACGAGAGTAACGAGTTTAATTAATTCCTAACATTACGTTTATATATTGTCAACAACATTTTCATGGAATCTTGCTGTATTCACTTTTCTCATTTTACCAATGATTCCCGCCAGAGCTTATCTGCCATTTTTTTGGTTCACTAAGCAGTTCGGTATTTTCTCAATGTAACAATGATATTTATTTAATTGATGAAGTGATAAATTTCTATAACAAAATTACTGTATACATAAAGCATCACAGCGCTGTATTGTAAAATGTTACATTTAATAAGTGTGAGTGCATGTGTGTGTACGTGTGTGCATACGTGTATGCGTGCGTGCGTATTATTTTTTCTTTTTCCATTATTAAAATAATCTAAGAGCTTAATAGTTTGTTAACTTAATTTTTATAACGACTTAGTGATTTTTGATTTACGTGTTGTTTGTCCGTAGGTATCAGCGCACAGAAGCGGCGGCTGAAGGCGCAGCAGGCCCGGCCGGTGACGCGCGAACAACGAGCCGAGATGAAGCAGCGCAAATACCGCTACCTGTACCAAGTGCGCACCGCCCACGGTGACGTCATCTCGCAAGTGAGTTACATTTGTGATTGCGCACTTCTATTTAATCTTACTGCTTGTATCAAATGCCTGCAAAGTCTACGCGAAGGTTTTTTGAATACGATTCATAGTGTGCTATGCTGATTTTGATGAATTTACAGCTGCGCTGCTTCTCGAAGTTTACGAACCCGTTAAAAAATTCACATTGTTATTAATTTAAATTTATAATGTAAATGCTTATGCGTATGTGACGTAGAGACGTTCCAAGTGTCTAAAACTTTAAAGCGAGCGTTATGTGACAGGAACGTCATGCGATTGTTTATTGCTTATCGACTCATTACTCCAACGGGCAGTCGGATTAATGTTCACGTATCCCTCCACCAGTCGTACGTGCAAGCGTTGCAGAAGAAGGCGCAGTGCGGCAACTGGAGCGCGGCGGGCGTCGGTGCGGGGGTGGCGGGGTGCGGCGGGGGTGAGTGCAGCACGCTGCAGAGCGACTCCACCCATCTCACCGTGCTTGCCGGCTCCGAGCACGCGCCGCCCACTGACTCCGATGATGATCTCAATCAAATCCGTGCTGCACACTAAGGTAACTTCCATTTTTTTTTATTGTTGGATTGAGGGTTTCCAAGGATATCTTTAACAGAAATTACCAATAATATCGCCACCAAAAAATGCAGTGAATCCTAATATTTGTATATATATCTTTATCTTATATATATATCTTTATCATGATTTGCGTGTAATGTCATTGAATTGGCCTTTGTTTACGTGTCTGGTGGAATTTTCATTAAGATTCAATCTTTGCATTAATCAAGTTTTGTACCTATGTATGTAGGAGCAAATTTTACTTTGAAAGTCTGTTTGACCTAGTCGTAGAGAATTTCAATTGTGTTCACAATATATCAAGATTCAAGAACCACCGAAAGGTTTAGGACTTAACACAAAATAACGCATTTGTGTTTTGATATCACCGATCACGCAATTTACTTCATAATTTCTAACATTGATTATAGGCATTCCCTGCTGATTGATTTCTTTAATTCAGAAAAATCTTGAATTTTACATATTGAAATTCACATTTTCAAGAAATCCTTCACTGATTTTAATGCGTCATTGTTAATTCTTAAAATGTTGTTAATAAAGAAGGTACAACTTGGATCATCTGAAAACAGGAAATGACAATGTTTAATTTAATTAACGAAATATAATTTTCAAATGAAATATAGTATATATAGGTTTTTAATGATCTATAGAGTTCGAAGCTAAACCACATAACTTTACAGCGTGCCTATTTAGGTATACCTTTTGAACATATATTTTAATGACAATTGAAAAATTTTTGAAATTAAGACAATAATAATATTAAAAAATGTAACTAATTTTAACATTTTTTTTTTCCAGGAAATCGAATGTAATTGTATCGACGGAGACGCGAACAAAAACAATTTAATTTCATGTATCCAGTATTATCGTAAGAGATAATCACTCATATTATTATTGCATTAGTAGTGACTATTATTATCGATCATATATTTGTATTCAATGTGAATTTATAATTGTATTATTGAAGGGTCTTATGTAAGTAACGGGGTTCAAGGCCTATCTCGTATCTGTACACCGGCAAATATGTAATGTATAATGTTTAATTTGTGTATGGAACGTACTGTGGATTGTGTCTTGATGTGTTTATTGGCGATGTGAAGGCACTCAAGACCAAGAAATGCAAGGTTCGTATTGCAACGATTTTCCTCGAGGCGCACAGTACGTTTTAGGGTCCGCCGCAATAGATCGTCGCTGGCTATTGGGTTTGGACCCCTTCTTTTATTTGTTAAAAAATCTCTGTGTGTTTTAGGAATTTTGGAAACATTTTTTGAGAAATTCGTGTTAGCTTGTTTTTAATTGATTTCGAATTAGCAAGACTTTTATAGTGTTAAGAAATAGAAATGACTTATGAAAAGAGATTTAAAAGAATCAACTAAAAATTTTAAAAAATAGAAATGCGTCATATCTATAATAGAGAGATTCACACGAAGATGACTCAGTTCACTGCCATTGTACCTTTGTAATTGTGATGACTTTTCTATATTTTTGTATTTGTATTCATACGCGGTCTTGAACTCCTTGTAATTGATATGTGGTTGTGTTATTCAATGTTATATTAACTTTATATGGATATATGTGTAATACAATTACATAATGATAAATTGTGGAACGGAGCCTAGTCTGGACGGCTGCGAGAAATGTCGAGACGGTAATATTCACATTCGGCGAGTTTGTGTCACTAGCGACCTTGAACATGTTATAAATGCTCCTTTGTTTTTATTCGTATTTATTGTATTTATTCACACGGCGAGTTTGTGTCAATAGCGATCTTGAACATGTTATAAATGTCTCCTTTGTCTTCATTTTTGCTTGTCACATTTATTTACACGGCGTTTGTGTCACTGGCGACCTTGAACATGTTATAAATATGTCTTTATTTTTGTTCATTCAATTATAATGTTTGGCACAATGTATATTTTATATGAAAATATTTATTTGTTTCGCGTCTTTAAAAGAATCTGTTTATGATTATAAAGTAGAGCATTGTGTGATTTCTTATTACTTTTATACATAATGTCGCATTATGTAATAATAATAACGAAAGAGGAATTGTAAGAGTATGAAAATAATCGTGGAAAGCGGCTTTAAGCCATTAAAACTTTAGGAACGACCCTGCATTATTATTGTTTAAGTTTCTATTTACTATTGTTTTATTTATTGATTATTAACATAATTGTAATAAAAAAAAATTACATGTTTTTTAGGAATGACGATTCCTGCTAAACTTGCACAATTAGCCATTCGTGACGAACGTACAATATTAGTAACGGACGGACAATTTTAGTATAATATGACATACGTCTATAGGTCTTATTATTTTTTCTCGTTGCTTTAATTTCTTTTTACACTTGTTCTTGCCAAGTTATGCTTTGACGAATATTATGTTCCAACTGTCGTTTATAACAAACTTCCTATAAAAGTAAGCACAATGCGATTGGGATGTGATTAACGGGTAAACTCTTATGAAGAGTGTAGACTAGAATAGATTAAATAAACTTTCTTAGGAATCAAGGTAGCTGAAAAGTGTCTTTTCGGTCTGGAAACATTGCTCGTATAACAGTTACTCTCGGTTATAAGTTTTTAGAAAGCTATCTATTAATTAAACTCCTTTGTTTTATATTTGCTAAGCAGAATGTTGTTTGAGACGTGCAAAATGTTTATTTACGCTATTTTTATGATAACTTATGGGCTCCGACACGTAAGAGCACCCATCAGGCACTGATACGGCGATCTGTTAAATTTTTCTACAGTATTTCGAGAAATGTTATTAATAATAATGCTCGACACGTGAGGAGTCGCAACGTACATTCTATTAAGCGTGTGATATGTTTATTTTTGGCCAAAGTTTATTTTAGTTGTTACAGCGCTGAGAGCACACAACGGTTCTATTTTGATGTGTCACGTTCTGATGTTTATGTATGCGCAGTTGTTTTTCAAAGATACATTTGGTTTGTAATTACCGCGAACCGCTATCGGGTGATATTGTAATGGAAATCGACATTTCTTTTTGTTGTCAGTAAAATGGTAGGTAGGTGTAAGATCAAAAGGATACATGAGATCGTTTTTCCACTCTACACCTTTCTTGTACTGGTGGAATATCGACCGTGTGCGATGAATACAAATTTGGAAAAATTTCGCAACTTTTTAATCGGTATTCTTTAATGTAAACAATAGAACAACAAATATTACACTGCCACTTTTTCTTTTTAGCCATATACTACATTCAGAATATCTCTTATTAGTAGTGATATCGTAGAAACACATGAATATCTACACACCCATGCAACGTCATCGCAGTTGACTGTACACTGCGCATTTAAATATAAGATGTATATAATATATTAATATATTTTAATCGTAAGGTAGTCATAGTGATATAGTTGGCGTTACGGAGACGCGGTAGTGTTCAGTGGACGCAATCCTGTATTCCTGCCCATCTCTTTACAATGTCCACTTCTATTATCGCTCAACTTCTAGTCTTGTAGAATTATCATCAGTTTCTTCCTCGCGGTGGTTACGGATTATCACCTTGGACACCACAACCTTGACCTCACATGGCTTTTGATGTTCTATTACCTTATTCAATAACAAACACTGCATAGTAATGTTTACCTGTATTGTTATTATTTGTCTCTTTATATTATGACGTAGAAGGGAGTATGCTTGAGCACACCGTTTGTGAATAAGGATTACTGGGCTTTACGTACCTACATAGCTGATAATGTTGATTTATCGGCTGATATAAAATGTAGGTGTAATGAAGAAAATATTCACGTATCCACTGGCTTTCCTTATCCGTCATTATAGAGATGCCAACAACAGTCATTATCGATAGATTGCGTTCTATAAAATTCTAGTACCTTAGATTGTAACGGTAATGCAGATTCACAAATACGATGATATCGTCTGATTACTGCTGTATCTATAATAGGTAATAATAATCGGTTAGCAGGTTGCTGAGTCGGAATCGTCAGTCAATATTTACATGTGTTATGTTTATACACTGTGTCAATAGATTGCGTGACTTTTAACATGAATTCAAATAATACCAGGAGTCCATGAATTCGCAAGCTTTATTTCGCGTGTTTTAGTTTCAAGTTTAAACTGGAATTAACTAATTAAGCACGTACACGTGTATCCAACATGTAAACCAGGCTTATATTACCTACACAGCACAAAAAATACCGCACACAAGTTTAATTTAAAATGTAGCAAACTTATACATAACGTATGTCCAAAAATTTACGCATGTTTTATTTCAATATCCGACTATTGCAGTACCAGTGAGTGTCATCGATTTAGAAAACTTTTGTTATTGTTTTATATGACATTGAAATTATTTTTGCATTTTTAGCTAAATCAAAGATTTTACATTCCTCTCTTTATATAATTTGTTTAATTTATTTTTAATGTCCATAAGTATTATTTTGTCGATGTTGCATATTTTATGATGATTATATTTGTTTGTATGCCTATTATATTTTTGAATATTTGTAGCATGATTTGTTTTGTTTCATTTTTTGTCCAATACGTATCCTACATTTCCATCGCATAATAACAACATGATTTGTTGTAGTATTCTCGTTTTATGTTTTACAATGATACGTAATTCTCTCTAGACTTTCGTTGAGTAGATCATTTTTTAGACCTAATAACCTTAAACGTAGTAGGTATTTTACCAAAAATATTTAGTGAACAGTACATTAGAATAACAAATGTACTTGCTTTAAATAAAATGACAACAAAAGAGCGTAGTCAACTTAAGAAAGATAAACGATAAAAAGTACGTTTGTAAAAATTTTAAAATTCCCTATTTATAATGAAAAGTTAGAAATATTCAATAAAAATCTATTCTAACATTATATATCTGCATGTGCTCTCATAAAAATCGCAATAGATGTATAACGGTTGGAAGTGTAATATCCTAAAACAATGCGTTTATAATTTCTACGAAGCTCTTATCAGACGATGTATAGTGCATTCGCCAACTTGGAACATGCCTCACTACACTTCCGCTAATCGTTTATGTTAGAGGAGAGTTCAATTAAATTGAATAAGTACTGAAAACTCAAAATCCATATGTTTAACAGACACTTCCTGAATTTACCCTTAGCGTGGGGTACTGGAAATGGATACAAGATTAACAATATATTTTTAAACAATTTATTGAGGTCATATTATGGATGTCTTAATGTCAATGACCATTAGTGTGAAATATCAATACCCATCGCATTTACATTTTAAACATGAATTACAGTTTAGACTCTACCATAGACACTGCCATACAATTAGAAACGTCCCCAATTTGGGCGTAACCGTAACACTTATATTTAGATATTTGCACAGTTGGAGATCTCTGTGCTTAATGTTGTAATGTTGATGACAGTACAAACTATTACTACAGTTTTGCTAAAGTATGTTGTAAATGGTTGTTAGGAAAAGATTATACTTACATATTCGAATCTCCTTCCACATTTTGGCCATTTATTACAGACTGTTCAGACCTCGAAATCTTGTTGGGTTATGTCAATAGCTTCACCTTCAAATATTTCCAAAGAGGTGAGCCTCTATAAAATGTGACGCCTAATGAAGTCTGTTTTTCGAAAGTAGACAAT
>DWJK01002125.1:0-15233 GCA_018248815.1 Croniades pieria auraria
TTGGCCAGCGTGGAGGACTACGGCCTTAACCCTCTCAATATGGGAGGAGACCCATATTCCAACAGTGGAATGTTAATAGGTAGATTAAAAAAAAAAAAAAAATTTGAAAATTTGTTATGACTATCTGTTCAAAAATAAGAATTAGAAGGCTCTTCTTGAACAGTGAACAGAAATAATAAATATAATATTTTCAAAATAGATATTTTACATAAAATTAACCGTGGAACTTGAAAACATCATAATCACCTCAAGCGAATCAGGTTAGTAAAGCTAAAGATACATGACACTAATCTCTGCCCACCTTGTAACTGACCCGGCGCGATGATGTAATATTGCTAATAACACCATAACACGCAATTATGGTGAAGGTAATTGGTAGCATCTTGTAAGGACACCTTATTTTTTTGTTATCTACATTCGGACGGCACTCGGAGGAGCGTTGCGAAACAGACGCGGCAGTAGAGAAAGACGACGCCGTGGGAACAGTGAAAAAACTCAATACAATATACATATGCATCATGTTACTAGTCGTTGACCTTTCGTTATATTAATCACGGGTAAGTTATATAACGCTTTTTTATATAGAATTCTATTAATAACCCTGTGTTGTTCTTTGAACCGGTGCGAACTAAAACTAGACGGATATTTTAAGCTGTTACAAAAGAATACAATTTTACCGCACATTAACAATAAAACATAAATATAAAAATAAGTAGATCCATAAATGATAACATTTAACAATGAATGTAAGGATTCTTTAAAACAATTAAATGTCTAAAAGATTATGTCAGAAACAAGCAAATTTATGACATATATTGTAATTTAAAAACAAACGATAAATTTAAGGTGTTGATAACTTTATTCTAAATTAACAATACATATCGGTATCTGATCCTAGTATATATAGAGCCCGAGATACAGTGATTGGGCAACTGATAAACATACATACACAGTGGAAATACATAGATATGAACATACTCTTATACCCAGAACTTTCTAGTATTCGTTACAAAAATATTTCCCCCGGGTGGGAATCGAACCCACAATTTCCGGTTAAACAGTTGGCGTCACTAACCCCTTGACCGACACATCAGTCGTACAATGATATGATCAGTATTCGAATATATCACTAAACAATTAACTAAAAAACCAGGGAACTCCATCAGTTCTCCAGATCCCAGTAAAGTTATTTCGTTTTAGAACTTAAAGTCTCGTCAGACAGACAGCGTGGTGTGGTGTGATGTGAGCGTAGTGGCAGAAACTGCCGTGCCAACCTTCACATAGCAGTATTTCCGTAGTATCTTCCATGCAATGTCTCACAGCAGTTCGCACGCCAAGAGTACGAGTTCGAAATGCAACATGATTATCAAAACTTTCCACGCTTAAAGTCTGAAGAGGCTTTATACGTGTTACATATAGAAATGAATAATATATACATCTAATTTATGTGAAAAATTGGCAAATACCAAATATGAAAATAAAAAAAATAAATAAATCATCTGCCATCCAACTTAGGAACTCACACAACGAATTCCAAACTGGTCTCCAATGCGAATATTAAGATGACGCCCACGTCACTAGCTAATGACGTATCTATAGCAGAAATAGCGATAAAGTTATGGTCCACTACCCATACCTACGCAACCAGCGAATAAATTGTCCAGTCTTGATCAAAATTAGCACTCTATAACAGAAGTGCTAATTATTGTATTTTTAAGAAAACTGTAGGAAGTTGAAGCTATGAACCTTTAACGCTTTGTAATCGCACAGTCAGTCCCATTGTCGTAGTCGAACAGCCTCCATGTATTAAGGCCACGTTAAACAGACGTGTCAATTTGAAAATCATTACGTAATCAATATTTACACGAAAATCTATAACATTCTAAATACTATAATAGGAATAAAGGTGTGAAAGAGTAATATTTTAAACTTTTAAAATAATTTAAGCTCAGTGGTGTGCTATTGGAGAGGCCTATGTCCAGCGGTGGAAAAAAATTGGCTGATGATGATGAATTTAAACTTAACGAATAATTATACTATAAGTATTTAAAAAATCACTTGCTTCCGTTCTCTGGTATCCAATATTTTTTTGTAATACGTACTTAAAACAATTTCTCTACACCATAAAACAAAACACTAACGAGAATAACTTACGGCTAAGATTACTTAAGAACAAAGTCGGTACAGGATTCCAAGAAGGATCTGGAATACATCTCCATGCATCAACACGGCTAATGCCGTATTTCTGCGGCCGACGGAAATACTAAGGCACTAATATGTGGAGATGACAAAGCCACTGCTCAATTCCACGTGTTATAAACACCAGTATATCACGACAATTTATTAAGTGGCTTGCAAGAATTTTTCGTCTAGGCTTCGGAATATATCGTTGGGTATAAGAAATTTAAAAAACTCAAATGATGTATTTGACTCTGCATAATAAATTATAAAGCTATAATTATTGCTCATTATAAGCTTATCAAACGATTATATTTAATTATCCTCATTTTTTGTGTGTAATTGTAAAAATATAGATAGTTAAAATTTCCTATATAATCGACAATAAGGAATAGTTCTGATTGTTAAAAGCATTTCTTAAAAAAAAACTATTAAATAAATTCCAGTGAAAAACCGTACAAAATTCAATCAACGACCAATAATTTCTGGAATATTCATTACGCGTGGTTTCATAGAAGAGCACCGATCGGTTGCTATATAAACATTTTGAAAATGGAACATCCGTGTAGACCGTTAAATTCAAATACCGAATGTCCACAAACGTGCGAGGAGTGTTGAACACCGAATGCTGCGAGCGTGTTATGGTCGGAATTAATCCTTTAAGCCCGTTCGACTGATATGTGGGGGCATTACCGTCGTCGTATTTCTGTTTCACATCACCGACTGAGATATGGCGTGATGCGGCTTGATGTATTCATCTCGTAGATCGTATCCTTGGCTTTTATTAGAACATCATAACTTGCAGTTACTTTGTCAATGTTTATACCTAAAAAAGAACATAGTGTTCAATATATAAATAAATGTCTTACGTCTTGTCATTTTAACACACGGCCATCTGGTCACGAACTGGGCCGAAACTGCGTTATAAATTTATACTTAGGTACTTTTTATAGTAGAGAAACATTCATTCCTTTGTATAACAACAAGAAAAACGTACAGATGTTTTAAAATGACAGACAGAAATGCTTTGAGCGAGTCGAGGGATCTCCTCCAAGCATCCCTTGGGAAGAAAATGCTAGAAACAGGCGTACAATTCAACGCCAAGCTACTGTAACTGGTTTTTAGTAATACATTATTATTAGTAGGGACAATATTAGAATACAACAATTAGATAACTAAATTTTCACGAATCGTTACATTTTCTCTGCGTTATATTGAAGTTTTACCTTACTTGAAATTCAAAAATATTTTTAATTGGATAGAATTCTGAATCCATTTTAATTTTTTGTCTTTTATTACAAATACAATATCGACCGCGCTCAAAATGTTTTGCTTTGAACACAAATCCCGCCATCTGTCGTCGAGTAGTTGAACTTTTATTACCCCTATAAGTTACTTTTGCTTAAATCAAATTTAGAACCTTTTTACTTTTTGAAACTGGCAATAACTATTGAGGATAGATCAAAGACAAATGTACAAATACAAAATGTTATACAGGATATGCAAAATGTGAAAAAATGAAACTTGTACAGATAATTAATTATAATCATCATTAATTAAAATTCATCACCACTGTCCTCTTTAGATGCCTCAACTTATAAAATTCAAAATATTGTCTCTCCGTTCTTCAATAGGTATTACCATTCAAATACCAGCCAAATAACGATCGTATTCTGTTTAAAGCTGACGCCGCTGATCTGTAGACGAGCATGACATAATCCAAGAACATATCTCGTGATCCCGACATGCACATACAGTTGCATACAATACCGCACAGTGCAATTCTTAAATAATCAAGCATCACTCGAAAGAAACGAGGCCAGGGGTCAGTGGAGCTTCTCTTGAAAGCGCTTTGTTTATCACAAAGAGGTCGTTGATTATGTTATCTTGATTCATACACAATATTACTTTAACAGAGCTTAAAAATATTCATCTTGCAACACATAAAGGGCTACTCACAGTCGCGGTACTGTTGGTGAGGTTAAAACGATATGCAAACACAAGTAACGTTGGGATTATCGCGAATTTGTAAAAGGCTTTGTTACATACACACATACGTATCTTTACGCCAGGTCCCTCACGGGATAGGCAAAAAGCACGGAGTGCCAAATATCCCTATCCCTAAGGCTTTATTAAACTCAAAGTAGGTACAAACGTAACTGGCAAAACGTGGTAGTGTACTACACGCCTCTGCTTACCTCTTCGGGGATTACAGGCGTGATGTAACGTTTACGTTTTTAACAAGATATAATTGTATAAAACTTGATAACTTGGTGGTAAGGACATTGTAAAAACTCGGTGTAAACTGGGTTACTCATATTTTGTATCTGCTTGAGCAGCGGATACGAGCGAGGACATTAGATCAGTACGGACATAAAACTTAGATCATTGAATATACGCTAGTCATTTAAAGATAATACACAAAGTCATAATAGCTCAGTGCTTATAAACTTGAGATTTTATCCTGGGATTTTGGGTTCAAACCCTGACCTTTTTTACTTCAAGAAGGCATATGCGATTTTTTAACTACATGTCATTTGTTATTAAGGTGAAGCAAAACATCGTGGGGAAAGTAACAACAAATCATAAAATTCTTCGTAACGTTTTTTTATTAGTCAGTCAGTGAGGAGAAGCATGCCCCCGTGAACTACACAAGGTTAATGATGATATTGTTGATAATGACGACTACGATGATGATGTTGATGACGCTGATGATAACGATAATGATAATACTAATGAAAATGGTGAAAATTCCTTAAAGGAATCCGTTTACATACTAAGCACTAACTTCCTAAAGCAAATAACCACAGAGTTTCAGATTAATTGCACTCCACTTATCGGAGACAACCCAGACATTGATGTATTGCAGTGGCGTTACACAAATACGATACAAGGTCAGTACAGAGTGCCATTATTATTATTATTGTGCCATTTGAGTTGAAAGCTACATAATTGAGGTCAGACTCAACGGTCTCTAAATACATAAGTAGGGAAACTTTTAAAGTTATTATAGTCATTAATGACACGGTCAGAGCCGGTGTCTATATTTGGAGTTCACAGAACAATCTAATCATCATTTTCCCGCCTTATTTAGTCGATTTTGACACGGAAAATGTGATTTTCTCTTCCATTTCTCATCCCCTAATCTCATCTTGACATTCACTCTCTTCTTATCTATACAATGTTTATGCGACTCATTCATCTGAAACGGGTTATATTTCGATTACAGTCTGTTATATGTGAATATGGGGCTCAGCGGCTCATCTTCTGAAAGACCTACAAATATCCATTAGTCTCTGATGTGGACTGATGATGATATCAATCCGAACGACGAATTACCCGATGACGTAAGCGTAGAATAGAAATTAGTTCACTTCTACCATCATCATCGTGAATCCTCTTTTCGTTCCTCTTTAGGACACAAGTATCCTTTAAAGCAATTAAAAGTCCGTATTACTTCAATTTCTTCTGATATTCTTCTTCTTCAATCTGTATTACTGTCTTACTTTAATTTTTCTCAACACTCTTTCATTTTCCTTATAAATCTCACAGCCTTTAACAACGTTATCATGTATTTAAAATTCTCTACAATTTCCAAATACCCTCGAGCCATGAAGTTTTATTGCTTTGTCAACGTTATTAACCAATATTGAGAGCGTGTATTGTTTTAACGGGTGTATGAAAACTACCGGTAAATGCGGGTTAACGATTCGCTGACACAAGAAGTATGTCAAATAGAAATATTTGATCTTAGAGACACGACCTCCTTAATCGTTTTCTGGATTCTTTACTGTCCTCTTTTTTTTATTGTTTTAGTAAACTCGGCACATATGTATTCCAAGGGACGTGAAATGTGACTGGTGAAACGTGAGAATGTACTACACTCCTCTGCCTTCCCCTTTGAGGATTACAGGCGAGATATTACGTACTGTTTTTATGTAAGACATCGCTCTGCTCTCAGAATTAGGGTTCAGATAGCATATCACGATGGCTAAGTGCAGTTAACAAAATCTTTAATATTAATAATAATTGTATCTGGGTCTTGGATTACTATCTATTCTTCATTACGATTTATATAATTTTATTTGCCATACAAATACAAAGTAGAATTTACGTAACCCGTGACATTATTTGGGTTGTAATTTTCTCAAGGGTCATTCGATTCGTAGATAACACCTGAAGCTATTTTAAATGATGAAAGATGAACACGATAAGCGAAGATATTAGCGCGGAATGAAAACTTCATTGGTAGATTTTTGAGGAATCATTATAATAAAGATCTGGTTACATCTCATATATCTCTATATCTTAGTTCTGAAGACTCAATGGAAAACAGCTGATGGAATAGTACTTAAAACACCTCTACCTTACCCAAGTGCGAGTTAGTGTAAATACATTCAAATTTAAAACCAGCTCATTGATAGCTCATAAGCGGTAAGCAACGATAACACTCTTATGGACAGCAGTTAGTTTTACAGAATGTTACTACATACCGCCGTTAAAAAATATTATTATAAAACCGTATCTTATCACACCTGTCAGAAAGTAAGCCACAAATGCTGACTCGGTGTGAAGATTAAATTGGGCTCGTTGCACGGATATACGCAAGGAGGCCTGCCAGGCAAATAGTTAGGTAATGTTTGTTATGACACCACCAATGCCGTAATTTACTATGACATAGCTGTTACTGGTACAATACTGAGGCATAATTAGCTTTGTTGAATATAGAATGTTCAAGAAAATGCAGCGAGAAGACGAAATGATCCTAAATATATATAATATCCCCATGTATCAAGTAATTCTTCACTTATGAACAAATAGGGAAAATACTGTCTGATGAAAGTGTGAGAAGTTTTCGAAACCAATCTGGACGAATGAAGAGAGTGATCTACGTAGATGCACGTGAGGTCTGTGAGGATAGAGATATTCGACTATATGTGCTCTCTGCCTACCTTGTAAGGAACTTGTTATTATTTTCTGTAATACCCTCCCCATTTTTATTCAAATGTCTGAGGGCACCCGCAAAATCGGCGAATCGCGGCTTCTAAGTGCCCTACGATGTTAAATGATGGTAAAAGTTTGCCAATTCTATTAAACCCTGCTGCAGTACCTATCTAGTATCAAAATGGAATCCAGGATAGCAGATTTGATACTGCTGCCGAGAAGCAGGTGTGGATGTCAGTAGCAGCAAATTTACCAATTTTTGGTTTAATTTTTTTTTCATTTACCATTATCATATCTGCGTACAGTGACGTAATACGATTGTGATATCTAGAAGTGTGGGTTACATCAAGAGCTCATCGGTTAAACGGATGTAAATCTTGATGCTCATATGCTCGACAAATGATTTATATGGATCACAATTTGAGGCATTTTTTTTTTTTTTTAATTTGAGGCATACCAATACCGACAAATCATAATACCATTTTAGCAGGAATTTCAAAACAATAGTCAGAACATGGCACAACAGACGCCCAGCCTTATTATTCGGCGGAGCAATGCTGCCAGTTTTTTTTTAGAAACCCACTAGGGCATTTTAGACCAAATTTTTTTTCTATAAAAATGTGCTTTTTTTTGTATTATTACTTTCAAAGTATCCGATATCAATAAACCTATTAATTATGTTATACTGTAAACTGTTATTACGAAATGTAATGCGTACAGTTAATTAAAAATGACACAACTGGATACATAATAAAAGATTTACGAGAAACATTGTACAAAGTACCTACATTTAAAGCGAGAGTTATTGCGTTGCGCGTCGACTAGCAATGCGTTTATGTTAATGCTTGCTCTCAGAACATTAGCATTACCAATGCGACAGACAGACGGACAGACAAACGGAGCTCAGTGTCTAAATCTTTCTAAGTCATTGTAGATAGATTTTGTTGTAAAGCTATTAACATAGATCATCTCATTTTGAGAGGAGATAGATTCACAGGTTTTCTGTTTAAATTGAAACCAAGCAAACAGGCAGACGGGCTACCTGATGGTAAATGGTCACCGTCGCCTATGGACATGTGGAACACCAAAGAGTTTGTCATTGTTTTGCCGGCTTTGAAGGAGATTTTTTTTCACGCCTTTCGTCAAAAGACTATATATTATATTAGGTCTTCATTGGAACTGGAAACCATTGGGCATAGCGTTGATGGGATATCCCGAATGTTAATATTAGGTTAGTACAATTAACCGATAATATTCTCAAAATTAATATTCGCTAACAGTATCGTGAATGTCACGAATTGATAAATACACTTTTGTATTTTATGATAACCTCTATTCATTTTGAACAAGGACAATCAATAAAAAATTAAAATATTTAAAATTCGTTTAATAAAGTACATCTACTACGAGTAGGTAACGTCTTGCGTCCCTTTAAAAGTTCGACATCAATATATGTATAAGTATTTTTGATTAAAACCTAACATATACACTAGACAAAGTGTTCTATAAGAAAAATACTCATATCTATTGAAGATATTAAGAACTGTATACTTATCGGGTTGAAGGATGTACTAAGAAGTAATATATAAAGGCGTGCAAACACAGAAATTGATGGTTCTATGGATGGTACATGGTGTTATATTATATTTTTAAGGTATAACATGAGTTTAGAACACCCGTTATTATCATCCATACAGACGAAGTCGGACAACTAGTCTTCCTAATATTAATGAAAGCTTAAAATTGTATCTGCTGAAATTTTGTAAATAATGCGCTCGCTTTGGCACAATATCATACTTATTGCCGTAGAAAATCAAATATTGTTCATTATTCTGTTCTCATTGCCAAGTATCTTACGAAATTTTTATCTTTCCAAAAGCGAATGAGATAATAATTTGAACAAGTTAAATAACTGGCTGAATTTTAATTTTGTTAATTGTACTGTAATATTAAAAAGTTTGTTTGACATGTCTAAGAGTAAATGAATTACAAAATAACTTACGCAATACTTAACGAACAACGAAACTTTCAAACTTAAATGTGTTCAACTTTCAAAAATATCAACGTTATTAACATATTTTATACATAAATATTAAAACACTGGCACAATAACATGTTCTTTTTTCACTGTTGGTAGGTCAACTAATTTTATTTTTTATTTTATTTCTTGAAACCGTCTGTATACGTGACACGCGCAACGCGCTCATTTTACGCGGAATCATTCAACAACACTACAGTATTAAGTATGTTTTATCAAAATCTGATAAATGATAGGCGCTGTCAAATATATTCACTCTGTTGATACACAATTCAATGCATCTTTGACGTCAAACAGGACCTGGAAAATAATACTTACGTGGAAAAAGTGCATCGAAATATTGATAAGAAAATTCCGATATCCGGCTGGAAAGTAAGATGTGTGTTTACCTGAAAAAAGAAAAGACTGTTATTTATGTGCAACCAGCGCCATCTCTGGAAACCAATACGAACTAAGTCTATTTAACGGAACCTTTGTTGCAGTTACCGTTTACATAAATCGCCAGTAGATGGCGACACAAACCGAAGATTTTTTTTTTTAAAACAAATGTATGGAAATAGCAAATCATTATTAACGGTTGAAAAATCTATAATAATTTTTACTGGTATTTTATTTACAGAATCGTTAAACAACATACAACTCTTACGAGTCTACATTACATCATTATTGCTTGTTCTAATTTAAATGTAAAAAAATTCGAAATTTGAATACATATTTGGAAAGTTCTGGAATAATTCAGGAATGTGGTTTAAAGTAGTTTACATTACTTTGAACTTTTAATGTCTGGCATAACCTCTATTCTTTAATTTAACAAAATTGTGATAAAGTTGAGGTTGTTTTTGCGGCATTTTTCTGCAATACCATTGTTAGCGAACGACAGTAAATTCCTTACAGTTGGCAAAATCTCAAGTACAGACAGGCCGTGGCCCAGAAACCCAATAGGGCAGTTTATATTCCGTAGGTGGCGCGGACGTGCGAGCAGCCAAAACATTCCGGTGTAATCTGAAACCTTATCAACGCTGAACTGAATAAAGAAACCAGTAATTTAAAACAAACACATATCAATACTTTGTTCAAAAGTAACACGAATATTTTGCTCGACAAAACAAAAAAAAAATACTGCTTGCATCAACTTTTGTGATTGTACGAATTTAAAGGCAACAAGCTTTACGATTCACAAGTGTAAATTGCGTCCATCAAGTACGTCAACTCTTTTGCCTTTCCACAGTTAGACAGGGGTCTACTGTTAAAATTGAAAGTTTAAGGTGACCACGCTGGACAAATTTTTATCTATTAACAATAAAAAGGCGTGCTGGTGGGTCGTCGTAGACGATACATCTTGGCGTACATCCTGATCATCATTAAAAACCAAAGTTATTCGAGTGAAAATGG
This sequence comes from Croniades pieria auraria, assembly GCA_018248815.1. NCBI lineage: Eukaryota > Metazoa > Arthropoda > Insecta > Lepidoptera > Hesperiidae > Croniades > Croniades pieria. The sequence continues at coordinate 10,553 of DWJK01002125.1, forward strand.
ACACGAGAGGCTTTGGCCCATAGAATTTATTTCGGTGTTCGCATTAATCTCATTATAAATAAGCTAGTTAGTAGTTAGTATGCCGAGCGCACGGCCGAGCGTGCGAAAAGCGGCGTCGCCTCAGAACATTCAGTCTTTGAGATCGTTATCGACGTGTTCCGTGCATCACAACGAGCGTGGAAGCCTCTATTTAAATAATTTATTGTGTCTTTTTCTACTTATATTTTATTTACGTCGCGAAAATATTTTTAACACATTCAAACTTGGATTTTCTACTAATTTCTAGTAGTGGCTCGGAGTCTGGATCTGTGTCCGGTGTATGACAATAGGCACACCGGCTATTTCATGGGACGTAAACATAACTGGTGAAACGTGGGAATATATAGAATGGTTAACAAAGCAACGCGAACTAATAATTTAACAAATAATATTGCCAAAATAATTATTGCCAAAACTGTTTTTTCCTATTTTTTCTATTAACATTATAACTCTTATATAAAAAGAAGCAATTATTAGCTTCCAGTATATTAATTAAAAACTATGTACTGATCGAATAAAAGAAAATTTCCCAAGGTTAAGAAAACCTTACTTTTACTTGAACAAGTTAAACAGTGTGAAAGATGCCTTACAGGCAATATTAGGTCAAGATCACATTATTATTGCACAACATATAATTTAATTAAAAAAAACAAACAAAAACAACTAATTACGAGAACGAGCATTAGTTCAAAATTAAATTAATTAAGAATATAAAATGTTGATATAACAATAACACATGTAATAGCCTTCTTTCAACTAGTATGAATTTTAAACATTTAAAACGCTTTTTATCATGTAACAGCTAAGCTGTAACTGGACGCGGCGGCTCGTGTTCCTAGCGTAGCGTGCGAAAGGTCCGCCGCAGCGCCACGAAGTCAGCGGGAAACATATTTGTTTGATATTTTAATGTACTTGTTCGGCGTGTTACTATTGAGTACCGAATTATCATATTTACATTGCAAATCAGTGGTATTTTAACTACAGAGATATTTGGCAGTCTGTGCTCTGTGCTTATCCCGTAACGGTTAAGAAATGACAATATAATAATAATATTGTAAATTTATTTCGTTGTATAAATTTAACTTATCTTAATTATTACATTTATTTAGTTAGTATTTATAATTAAGGCGCGTGAAGTCTGCCATTTCGTACTTAGCCAGCGTGGCAGACTATGCCATTAACCCATCTCATTCTAGGTTCTATTACCTAAAGCTAGATAGGTTACGAACGACTGAATACTTAGCAATATTCTTTGTCAAACGGAGTTAAGTGATGGCGAGAATATGCGGTACATATAAAACAATCACTGTTAAGCCACAATTTACAGAATATCCAACAAAGCTAATCATATAAATCGCTAGTTTCATAGTCGTAACATAAGACAAGTCAACCGCTAATATCACAGCGCATGTACCTCACCTCCTGCCTACACTATCACGTTCCGTAAACGACACCGCTGGCCGTGTGAAAAAATATTGACAAATATATTATATTTTTTCATATAATGTGTGTATATGGATCCAGTAAACTATTCGATAATATGAATAGAATTTGCGTAAGCTGTATCTAGCTATGATATTCTTCTCAATCGTGTCCTTATGACTGGAGATCGTCACCACTAAAAGTCTTTTGGCAAGTAAGGGTTCTCCAGGCCCTTCTGCATTGGGCTTTGTGAATTGCGTCTTCAGTCCGACAGTCAATGCTTTTCAAGACCAAGGTATGATATAATACATCGTATATATAGGTAGATAGTAGTCATGACGACCATAACTCCCATTGCAGCCCCAAATGCCCCAAGAATGGATAGAGAGAAATGCCAATGAGTATTAGGAGTTTTATATGCAAAGAGAGAAACAAACGAGTAGGTAACTGTCACAGGTGACTGGTCCCACCCACAGATCTGTGCAAAGGCCCTCGAACAGAATAATAGGATGTTGGTAATGTCAGTATGCTCTGTAACTGCCTCGTTGGTCTAGTGGTTCCAAGGGAGACTGCTGAGATCCGCTTCTAATGCTTTTCTAACTCAAAATTCCCAGCAGTACCTCGGATTCTGGATTTATATCTGATGTATGGCAAAGGCCTAATCACCTATTTTATAATGGTACTGAGATGTGACTGGTGAAACTTGGGATTTTATTATACTTAATTAAATATGTACCGGCTTAACTCACGTACGTTTTTCGGGATGGCCCGACCTCGCTGCAAGCGGCAGGAACTCATGAAGAAGGACCTCGTACGGGACCGAAACTAATCATGCCATCCCCAAAAATGTACGTGAGTTAAGCCGGTATATATTTAATCAAGTGTATAAATACTCACGCAACATTTAATAGTAAAATGTGGTATACTTCTCTGCCTACCGCTTCGGGGATTTCAAGCGTGATGTCAATGAGAGTACTCATATAATTATTATTATTAGATACACGATCCCATTCAGCTAAGTCAATTAATATCTATAGTTTGCATAATTACTATCATTAACAGTGCTCTGACAAGGCTGTCGTAATCCTTACGTGAGTATGTATGGTCCACTCGTCGGCGATTTAATATATACTGCATATTCTTCAAGAACCATTTTATTGAATGATTGGGGTAGATACTGAGAATGGTATCTTCATCAAGTCTGTTATCGGTCTACTGTTGGACAAGGATCTCTTCTCGGAATGAAAAGGTTTAAGGTCAAGATCTGCCTCGCTGTCCAAGCTCTGTAATAGGTAGGTAAATTTTTGACCACTTATTGTTGGATAATATTATAAAGAATTCTAATGCGCGTAGAATTCCTCCCAATGTTTTCTTAAACAATATATCGAAAAAAATTTGGTCTCATAAAAGTATGTAGCTTTTCGAAATTAGAGCAGCGTGTCGTGATTTGAACCCGGAACCTCCCGAATGGAGAGAAGGAATTTAAACCATTAGGCCATGATTACTAAAAGAGATTACTTTCATAGCATTATAAAATGTTGTGTTGGCTTCAAAAAGAATGAATTAAATACAATTGTCTTCATTACAATTCTCTATTATGTGTGAGTTTCCCAGAGTTGTCACTCACAAGTTGAACTATATTATCGGAGTCTGAGCTGATTCTTTGGTGTCAACTATTTACATTTAAGCAATTTGTAAAATAATAGCACATGAAGACATATCCACACTAGGATAATTTTTGAAAGTCATTGACAGAAAAACACAGACGCATACACGCACACACGCGCAAACACGCAACACGCCCAAACACGCCCAAACACGCGCAAACACGCAACACGCACAAACACGTACACACGCGCAAACACGCACACATAGACAAGTATATCTGTTAAAACTTAGTGTAGATTTTTTGCCATGAGATTAGTTGATAAAATCATATTATTATTATTATTATTCCTTATCATACCGTAAACCAGACAAACAGCGTGTGCCCTTACACCATATCAATGAAATATTAGCAAAATGTTTTTTCCGAATGAAAAATAATTATGTGACAAGAATAAATACTGTTGTTATTACAGATAATTATTTCCAATGACAGCCAATTATAGAATATAATTAACAGTGTCATCAACAAACGAATGATAATTATAACCAAGTTTCCTTATAAGAACAAATTTAATTATTGTACGTTATACCCATTATTAAAGAACAGCCATAATGAAGATAATAATGAACCCGCCTACGACATGACTTTAATTAAGTTTTCAATATTATGGACACAATTAATCACTTTTATTGATCTATTATTTTTATGAGTCATCAGGCAATTATAAAAAAAAATGTTAAAAAACATAATAACTTACTGTTAGCCAGTTATTTCAATGAATTATATGTTACAGCTGTGTTCTGCGATCTTCACTCCATATACCCAGCTTGGGAACTATGGGCAAAAACCACTCAGGGGAAGGCTGTGACTAAGACTTCGGGAGGCTGATGACGATAATGATTTGTATCATCGATTGACTAATACCAAATGTATGCTACGTATACATAAATAACAAAGGCAAAACTTTGAGTGTTTGGAAACCTTGCAACACTTATGCACAATGCTTAAGTTAGCATTTCTGCAGACTTGTAGGTCACAAGTTCGATTCCCTGCTGAGCAGATACCTAAATGATTATAACGATCATCATTAATGACTTTTATCATTGAGTGCAGGTTTCCTCTCGATACTTATCCCTTACTGATGCAGCAACTGACAGTTAATATCATAAACACATGTTCTCGTAGAAATGTGGAGCTAGTTTGAGCCCAGGACCTCCGTTAGAGAAGTTGAATTCTAAACCACTAAACTAGAATTCAGCCTGTCTCTCCAGGAGTTCCGGGTTCAAATCCATGACGCGCACATCTATACAAAATGTGCGTTTTAGAAGTAAATATCACTTGCTATATCGGTGAAAGAAGGCATCGTGGGGAAACTTGAAAACCTTAGAGTCTAAAAAGAAATCTTTAACACGTGTGAAGTCTGCCAAAGACCCTCTCATTCAGAGAGGAGACCCGTGTCCCAACAGTGGAATGTCAGAATGGTCGAGAGAAACAATCACGGCTTCATCATCATCATCATCATCAGCCTGCTCCAGTCCACTGCTGGACATAGGCCTCTCCAATGGCACGCCACTGAGCTCGATCTTCTGCTCTTCGCATCCAACCACCGCC
>DWJK01002126.1:0-15232 GCA_018248815.1 Croniades pieria auraria
ATAGGTAGCCTCATTTACTTTCTCTTTTTTTTCGATGGACACATTTTAGGCTGGCTCCCCTAATCTACGTATAATATGTCTATGTCATCTTTATTGTACGTGACGACACCATTATTATTTATCAAATGGCAGCACTATCGCCTAGTTTGAACCAACGTTGTCTTTGATCTGTCAAACGCTCTGGTTTTGAGGATATTTGTCATACTATTTATGTCACATATCGAATTTTAATAAAACATCATCATCATCGTCGTCGTCGTCGTTTACTTTAACGGTTGTCCTGATACACACCTTTTTTTCCTCCAATTAGCATAAAAATACTAACAGTTTAGTAGCTGCGTAATGCAATTTAATATTACTCTGAATAAATTATTGTTAGCTCTTCTCAACAAGCTGCTTCAGTTATATTCTAACGAAACATCTCTTCAACACAAATTAACACTCAGAATTAAAGCTGTCATAAATGTTTGCGTTTAGTATATACCAAATAGTTCAAATAATATTTAATTGATGAATATTTCATTGATGAGGTCATGTTTTTTGTTACAAATGTTCTTTATTGCAATGGTTTACACAATAACATGTTTTAGTGGAAACTATGCTGATTTTCGTATTCCAATTTCGTTTTTATTGTATAAATCAATACTATCTGTTTCCCGAATAAAAAATCTGTTGCGTCGAATCAACACCAGGTTTTTGTAACCTAATGAGTTTTATATCAGAATAATCACAACTCTATATATCCCGTGGAAAGTTCTTTGTAGCAGCACCACTCTTATTTAATTGTGGGTAGCGTTAATTGGCTATTGTCCAGCAATATTGGCCTGGCCTCGCTGCCCCTACGTTAACTATGGGCTATTGTTTTTTGAAACCTTACTCGCGATAAGAGAATAATAGTTTGTATTAAAGCCAGTTGATAGATTCGTTCGCTGTCAGATCGGTGATACGATATTTGATGTACTTTGACTACTGGCTACCACGAAATGATTGTTCTTTATTCTTTGATAATGTAGTAGCAATAATGCAAACCGTACACGATATATTTTTTCATATTGTCAACTGTTAGCAGAGTTATTGCGCCAACTATCTAACAACATAGTGAATGAAATTCAAACGTGTGCTGATCTCTTGTGTTGTTTTATTTATCGTTATGGAAAACGACAAGAGAGTGTTGAACATAATATTGAATAGTTTTAAATATTAAATATATTGAGAATAACTTATTCTTGTAGATATATATATACATACATATATCGCCTCACTGTGTCTGTCCATCTTACCAACTCCCCCAAAATTTTGTGTGCCTTACTTAACACTGTTATAAAAGATCGACAAGACCGTAAATATTTATGCATGAAATATAACTACATATAGTTCGTTTGAAAGAATTACAAAACTAAATGTGAAAATTTAATCAGCTATTTATGTAAGCAGGTAGCTTGCTTTACCAGTGTGCGCTACATCCAGTAGACGTGAAGATTGGTTTGAATAATACTTACCAATCACCATTTCTAGGACGAAGTGTAAATTTAGCGGTAACAAGATCCAGATCCTTCATTACGAATGGTGTTCACGTTATAAAGCCGTCTTGCACCATTAAGCCAATTTCTAATCACCGACCGTATTATCTCAGAAACTATAATATAAACAACGATTTCCTCCACGATAACGTTATTAAAGCTGTAACTTAGGCACAAGACCCAGTGGAGGTACTTCCAGAAAGCCATTTTAGCAACAAAGACCTACCTGAAAACCAGACCGCAATGTTCTTTGAAACGTACCATAATCATAATAATTAAATGTCGCAATAAGGAGCTCCCTTATCAGCCGGACGTATGGATGGGGCTACTGACCAGAGGACATCATTTTGTGAAACAAGGCCTCTCCGAAGAACAAACATTTACCATTTGTACCAACCATTGATATATTAACACTACATTGAATAAAACGTGTCTTACTAAAATAGCAATGGACAGCGAAATAGAGCTTGTCTCAAAGTTGTCAAGAAGCAGTGGTGAGGCAATGTGTCAGACTAAGAACCAGTTAGGCAAATTATCTGCGAAGAATCAGTGACTCCACCTGCCGGCTCAGTCTCCATTTATTTATGCATGCAAGTTTCTTTGTGTGTGTGATTAGTCCGTGCATTGTTTTATTGTAATTACCGGACGTGTGTGTGCGTTTTTGTTTACGCACATCGGAGATGTCGGCTGTAATATTTCTTGCGTATCTGATCGTCTGTAATGTTCCTTTGTGTGCTTAAGTTTTAAGATTTAGGAGCTGAAAATCGGAGACCTATTTCTGACACTGACTAAGGATTTCGCATTTTGTCATCAAAAACTATTGTTCTCGTCTTATACGTAATTGAAACCACGCTCATAATAAAAAGGAAAATATTTTTGTGTGTGTACTTTGAATACAACGTATATTTTAATTGTTTTATCTGTTCATCATCGTTAATCAGTCTTCCCCATTTCTCGAACTCTACAGAAAAACGGACAGTACCTAAAGCTAACTAAGTTACAATGGAAGCATGTAGCAAATATATTCTTCAGTATTCCATGCGATTTAAAACCCATACAGGTTTGATAGTCAGGCTATTAGCCAGGCTGTTTTCGCCACTTAGAAATATATTAAATCTCCTATAAAATATCAAAAATGTTTAACAACTCATTATAAAACTTGAGCAGGCAGCTAACAAACCCTTCTAAAGATGGAAAAGCTATTAAACATTTTCTTCAAAGATTTGTCATCTACCCAATGACCGACAACCCCATTCCCCTCTACCATTCGTAATCACAGCGTAAGATTTAAAAGCAATTTCAATTTTCTAGAAATGTATATTACTTCTACCCTTCTACTGTTCATTATATTTATCTTTCATCATAACTAAAGTTATAAAATATAGACTCAATCCCCTCTTATTCCCACCGCAGATACTTTGAATGAATGGACCATAACGAAATTCCAACAAATTCTCAGCAGTCATACGACGTGGATCTGGTTTGCTCGATATAAAGCGGTGTCACGTTGACCAAGCTATCCATACAAAATACAAGACTATTAATAACACTCATTAGTCAATAATTATCCGGAACACTGTTAAATAAACTACGTTAAAACTTGAATACGTTTGGAAGTTGAAAGTTCCGTTCATTTACAGATTAATATAAACATTTAAAAAATTAATATTTGGAAAAATGTGTTGATTTTTTCTTAAAATATTAAAACAAAATAAATACATTTAATATAACGTCATTATTAATTTAAAAAAAATGTTTTGGTAATTGGTTTTTATCGTTTAGATATCTCTGTACTTATTCCAAATATCTCTATTCTTTATTTTCAAGACCAAACCAGCTATTACATTCTCTTTTTAAAAATGTACACACCCATTTTAAGAAATGTTATAATATTGTTAACCACAGAAAGACTTTCCATCTCCTACAAGATATCACAGGTTTCGGTTCGGGCCCGTCGACAACGGAACCCCAACAGATCCATTCTCCAAAGTAAGCATACAATAAATTTTAAGGCTAGCTGCAGTCCCGCGACTGGAAGATTTTTCAATCAGCGACGCAGCGTGAAGCCTAATTAAAAGGATAATGATCTGAATACTCCGTGTTACAATTATAATAATATGCGTAAAACATGTTTGTTACTACGTTTTGTGAAGCGGTGCACAAGTCAAGGCTTTAGGTGTAGATGATGTAGAGTATCGCAATAAAAATGTTACTAATTTATTTAATTTAGGCGAACTAACGCGTTGTATACGAGTTCTATACTATATGCATTCATAGTATAACGATTAATCATATACTCACAATTATAGGTGGGCACTAGATTTTTGATAACTGCACTCGAAATACAAAAAAAAAATAAAAAAAAAAACGCAACATCACGCCTGTAATCCCCGAATGGATCGGAAGAGGAGTGTAGTTCTTAGAATAATCCTAAATTGAACCACTGAAAAAAAATATATAAAAAAAACAAAATAAGATAAGAAAGATACTACACGCGTGCTAAAATATAATTTGTAATATGACGAAGACAGCTGCAAACGTTTAAATATTTTCCCACAACTTGACACAGGCGCCATATAGATTTTATCACTGTTTGAACACCGAGTAAAATCGCATCGCGACGTCTGTCTCTCAGCATCTGAAGTAGCATTTAATAATAGTCAAATATGTATATTTTCTGTTTATTTACGCTGTTTACTGTTTATCTTAAATTTTGATCAGTATTAGATGTTGTTGTCTTTAATGGTACATTGTTTAAATTATTACGTAACAAAAAAAAGTCGTAACATCACGCCTGTAATCCCCGAAGGGGTAGGCAGAGGAGCGTAGTACACTCAGTAGTAGGAATAGGTGGTTAGCCTACTGCCCCTTTAGGGATTACAGGCGTGATGTTACGTTTTAAAAATATGTGAAACACAACTTTAGAGATATAACAATATTATTACATCATTATCTTTATCATCAGTCCATTTCCACCCACCCACATAGGCTTCTCCGATAGCACACCACTTTATCTTCAACTTTTGGTTTATATCATATTATTTACATAAAAATCGTTAATTGGTTATTTACTTATTAGATACTGCAATCTATTTACCTATATTAATGATTGGAGGTAACGAACATAAGTGATATATAGGTTATCGAATTCAATTAAAACCTGCCGCCACTCCGCCGGTGATTAACTGCGCGTTATAATTGAGATATCCGTTCAGTCTGATCCGATGTGCAATGTCCGATTACTGTATAAAAGATAAATGTAGTATCATAAAAGATTACCCTATAAAAGATAGTGTAGCGTCGGAAAATAAGTTATGACCTTACCTTTTTTTTATCTAATTTATTCATAGTAGATGCTAATTTCTATAATGCTAGGCAGAGTGAAATGTATTCTGTTAAGATGTTGATATTGATTGATGAAACCTATCGTTTACGTTTCGATTGATAAAGTTGAACTACTGAATCTCCGTTTTCATTGTTTCTCGTAACATTTATTCTATATTTCAGATATCTATAAACTGCAGGAACAAATAAACATCAGGATATTAGCCTACACGTTTGCCACTTACACGTATTAAAAATGCTTAACTGTCAAATGTCTAAGCCGCAGTTATGCTAACGCGCGCATTTTGTTCAAAAACCAAAATTTTTACATGTAGTTACATTCAACATTTTAATATTTATTATAAATGTCACATATTCAAAATTATACAAATGAATCCTTTTATACATAACACCATGTATGCCTATGTATGTAATCAAAGTAAGTTTAATTACTTTAATCTATTCATTAATTTGAATATTCTTGTAAAATATCTTAAAGCGCACTGAAGTTAATTGGAAGATAAGCAAGATGTTTGATTACCTCAGTACTTACGTACGTATTTGAATACTTGATATGTGGTTAACTTTCGTACATTGCTATCAAAACAAAAGTGTACTATAATAATATATTTATCTCCTACGTATTGTACTATTGTTATCGACTTAAATAACCGTCTTAATAATAATGTACACATTCCAAGAGTTATAAAAATCATTTATGAACCGTCAAAATACAGACCATCGACATTTTTAGCACGTCATCCCAATTTGATCGTACTTGAACATTTATGTACATAGGTTATATGGAATTGGTTTTCTCTGTAGAATTTAATCGTAATGATGGAAATTAAATCGTAATCGTAATCAAAAGTCAGCTGGTTACATTGCTGAAGATTAATGAGTAAGCGCTATTTTCCTTTATTTTATATATTTTCCTTTTTTTCTTTATATCTTGTGAAACAATCCTTGTCTATACTGCCATCACTCTCAGTATGGGTTGTGTTACAATAATTTAATAATTTTAGATACTAACAATATACTTATACGCACAGTAATGTATTATTTATATTAACAAAATATTTACACATACAGTACAGGACAAACTATAACTTAGAAAGTTGCTCCCACTAATTACGAAATTGACACATTCCGGTGTGCGACACGGTAAATACTTAACAAGCTAACAAATATCAGATAACCTTACAACTGGGGTATCTTGTTCTGCCATCGGTACTTGTCACTCTATGTGGCTCTCGATAATAAACCATCTCCTAACATTATCACCACTTGGTTGCGTTGCTAACCATACCACTTAGAACAACGATGAAGCTTAAATGCTTTATTTGGACACTTTTCATGCGTCAGTTATATTTAGATTTTTTACATTTTGGATTTTTCAGATAGAAGCATCTAGTTATGTGTTAACATTGGTTCTTTTAATGTCCAAGAATTCTATATAAAATTTCGTTTGAAAATATTTCTGTACGTAACAAGTTTTTGTGTTTAACCTGTAATGATAACAGTCATAAGGTTGTTATAAATCAAATATATTTTAGTTTGTAACTTACTTTTAATAACTACGAAAATCATTACGAATAAATGCGCCATACGTGAGACGTCTTTAAAGTTATCTTAGCTCAAAGCTTAGTAAAATTAACCGCAAGTATGCGTAAATGTAAAACAAAACCATGGGTTCCATCTGAGTGGATAGCGGAGGTCACAAAGAAACGCAACCGCCGTATCTTTGTCTAGATAGAGCTGATATGCGAACACTAAGCGGATAAAACTCCACATATCACAGAAAACTGACTCGTAAAGCCGCGTAGATTTTCATGATTTCAAATTTTCATAGATGGATAATTATATAATAGACTGAACATTAATAAACGCAATTACGTAATTTCATAACACTTGTTGTGTTCATTTTATGTGAAGGAAGTAAAATGGACGCAGGCAGCAGCCGCAAGTGGCCTCTACTGTCCATACATTTCTGCCACCAATTTGAAATAGATCTGTAGGAATATAATTATTGGCTAGTTCAGTCAACTGGGTAAGTATTAGTTGTTAGGAAATACATTCCCTTTGTATATGTTGGTAACAAGAGAGAAGAATTGGAATGTTTTGCATTAATATAATTAGCCCCTATTAGTTTATTGCGCAATTAATATCAAATAGTCTCTATCTAATTTGGTCGCTTCTCTTAGCTGGTCTATAATTAATCTCAAGTCACCGACTAACTCTGAATTTCGAAGTATTTTGTTCACGATTGCCGTAAAAACAATAAATATATCCCGGAACGTTCACTCCGTTGTTGGAATGCTTTTTATTCCCGAATTGTAACAAAAAATGTAATTAAATGATTCTGGGCTGGTCGCTGCAATGCTCTTTGACAAAACTGCCTGTTACCATTTAGTTTTTAAGCGATCCTTGTATCATAGAAGATAACTTGATTTTCTTGTTTGCTAGAGAGCAGAAATATTTCAGAATTTCACACCTCATTTTAAATAGTTCGTATCTTGCCAATTCTATGCTTGATGAGCTAAATCGTGGCTCTAAATCAGTTACACAAGCCTACTTCTCTAAACTTACATTTTGGAAAAAAATACCGTATTTTTTTTTATTAAAATAATATTATATGAATTGCTTTCCTTATGTTTTATAATTGCTTTCTTAAAGATCATTTAGAAGAAATAACTACATTAGCAATAGGACGCAACCTTACATTACCCTAAATAATATTAAGAATTTGCAACATATAGTAGTTTCCGTTGGTGCTTGCAGACTTCCATGGTGGGTTTGCAATAGACTCTATGTTATCGAGCGTATATTTATTTCGTGGTATGTTCGACTATAAAGGCTGTAGTACCTATGTAATAGGTATTTACGATGTGCAGTTTGCGAATAATCCGCAAACAGGTAACAGCGCCGGGAACACTGGGAACACGAGATAAAGAGAATATCAACACTATTATAGCCCGTCGCACGCATGTCCATTCGCCGATCGAATAACATGGATATTCCTTTCTGTACCATAGACTCACCTATTTCATGGGATTTAAAACTGGTGAAACTTAGGAGTTAACTACACTCCTCCGCTTACCTCTTCGGGGATTACAGCCGTGATGTTACGTGTTACCCACTTTTTATTGGAACACAAAAAATTTTGCCTTTTATATATAATTATGCCTGCCTTACAGATTACAGCGAAAAATACATTTGGTCAAACTGGCATTATTCAAAAAGCAGCGGCATTAATGGAAAAGACATAATTGGCACTGAGGACATTATTGTAACCGATTATAAGATTTAAGCGTGGAAAGTTATTCCAGATTCTTAGTTTCTTTGGACGTAAAAAAGTTGCAGGTTAACAAGTGGAAAACAGTTTATATAAAGTTATTGGCCATGCATAATTACAAAAGAAGTCTTGAGGAAATCCATGAACGTCTTATTATTTATATTACTTGTGAAATCTTCATCTTCAATAATCAATACATTACAAAAATTCACAGATGTATAAGTTTCCTCACGATTTTTTCTATCATGGATATCACTATGATGTAATAAGAAGACAATCTTAGAAACGTAAAAGGAAAAGCTACATAAGAATTTATATTACAACTATTAAAATCCTTAAGACTCCAACTAGAGGCTCATCCACATGATTCTCACACTCACACTGTTCCATATCTTTGTAGTTGCGCATCCAACGGCTGTCATACAACGCTCGGAATTAACGCTGGGTAAAGTTGCACGCCTTTAGCGCGCCGCGCCTTTGGGAACCGCTGAGTTAATCTTTACACTTCTACAGAAATATTATACTGAAACAACTCTGTTTGTCTTTGCGAAAGCGTGATATAATTAAATGTAGTTATCAACCACCAGGTACAACCCTCGACAATGTATTAATTATTACAGTTTATTTTACTTCTGAATTGTTTGACATTGCATGCTGATATCAGGCAAAAATATTTGAACTTTGAAATTGATAAAGTCTTTGTAAGTACCATATTTCACGCAATAAATCTTTATTATTGTTAAAGTAGATAAATATGCAAAATTCTATTAGTTCTACTAAAACTTGATAATGTAAATGATACTACTTTCTACGCATTGATTATTATGTGTTGGGTCAATTTTCAGTGTGATAAATTCATTTCTTTTCTATCAGATCCTCGATGATAGGCTGTTTTTGATTTACAGATTGAACTCACCTGTTAACACCGAATAATATAACTCTCAGAGATTATCAGTCAGCTCACAATGACAGACATTTCCATATCAGTGGAGATAGAGACAAAATTTTATGATCAGAAAATTAATACTGTAATTCAATTCATTAAAAACACACAGCCCGATATGTCCTAAAAACTCGTCAATTAATAAAGCTTTAAATGAGCTTGAGCGCACAATAATCACACAGCATGGCGATATCATTAATACAAAGTCGGGCTTCAATTAAAATAAAGGGCTCATTAAAGACACATTCAATACGTTAACGCTTAATTAATTAGTCAATTAAAAGAGCACAGCCTCCCTTATTTTACCTAGTCGAGTGTTCCGTGCAGTTCGTATCAAATGGCCGTAATAAATCAGGCGACAATCGTATGCCAAAGAAGCATGCCGTAGAATGGCATGGTTCTTATTGAATCCGCGATTGCCCACTGAGCCTGCTATCTGAGTAACGGGGCTTGGAGCTTTGTCTCTTTGTCAACTTGTAGCGAAAACCGAAGAGACTGTTCATGTTGACGTAAGTTCACCCAATAGAGTCCAAAAATATTTACGTCTAATGTTATAAGACTCGAAAGACGCTTTGAAATAATCGTGGTTGTGCTCTTAATCAATTAAATTGTAATTTTTCACGACTCATAATATGCCACGCCATAAAAACTATTATTGCTTCTTAACAGCAAAATTATGAAATGTTCATCGCGTGTTGTTAACTTGACGGTAAAATAGGAGGTGACCGATTCCATCAATAAACTACTGGTTAGGAAATAGAAATGTTTGCAACAATGTCATAATGAAGATGTGTACTGAGTCAACGATTAGACTGAATTTGGTCTATAGGAAACTAAAGGACATACAATATCTAAAACACATCGAAGGCTAACTGAGGCTACAATTAATTTGATATTGGTATATGTCGTTTATGTTTCGAAAGCGTGAATAATTTTCATACATGCAAAAATACTTATCGAACTAACTGCCAATAAGGTATATAAACATTATACAACATTACATCTGCGGTAACAAATCAGTTGAAAATCAGCTTGCATATATGCGTGTTGGTGTGTAGTATAGATTTTCCATGGCTATTGTAAGATACTAAGGGTCGGGTTTCAATGAGCGCGCAATAAAACCACAATAGATCACAATGGCCGCCCGTCAAGCACTTGTCGCGCAGATTTATAGCTCGTCAGTTAAACAATAAATAGTGATTTTCGCGTTTCGCCGAGCAAATGTATGGGCGTAGAACGTAACCATGCATCGTTTGTGAAGCATTTAACAATGAACGTAACATTGAATGTTGAATTTATTTCCATTACTTGATCATTGTTTTAGTTTTTAGAGATGACCTATATGCAATGTAGTTACTAAATAAATGCCACTAAATAAATGCCACTAAATATAACGGTATTAAAAAATTATGTTCAATTTCAACTAATATATAACATGGTTACCATCGCTTGTCATTATAAGAGCTTACAAGCGTATTAATGTGTCTCGTACACACAATTTTTAAGATACGTAACATCACGCCTGAAATCCCCAAAGGAGCAAGCAGAGGAGTATAGTGCCCTCCCACATTTCACCAGTTATGTTTAAGTCCCGTATACAGGTGGTGAGCCTATTGCCATACACCAGGCACAGATCCAGACTCTGATTCACTACTATAAATTTAAAATTAGAAAAATCTAATAGTTTTCGACCCAAGATTTGAACCCAGAACCTCCCGATCGGTAGTCGCCCAAATTTTTAACATAACATCCATACTTGCAGTGGTAAACATAATGCCAAATAATGGTCCACGATGTTCCATTAAAATAAAAGTCAAATTGAAATATCGTTAGCTTATGTGAAAAGTCAGCCCACCTTTATTTAATCTATTAGGAACGTGCACTTTCTTATTTATATGTTTGAAAAATAAGTAAATAAAAATTTATATAGGAACATATTTAACCACTTCTGTAATCATCAACAGCTGTGCAAACAGCGATAAAAATTACAGAATAGAAGGAAAAAAAATATTTTGCAGCAACCCCACAAGTTACGTTCTACGGCCCTTGTCCCGCAAGGCACGTCCGCCATTGTACTGCATATAAGGCACACTGAAGCGACTTGATATTTTTATAAGACGCTAGACGGCATTGTGGAGGCAACTGGTGTAGCTGTATCCAGTCAGCAAGGCGCTCACAGTTGTCCTTATAACATTAAACATAAGATCGGAAACTGTTCGCGTGGTGTATCATTGTTTAATGCATCTGGTATAATCCTGGTTAACTGTTGTTGGCAACTACCAACGGTTCCTCGTTCGCCTTTCGATTGAGACCGTGTACAAGTCAAGATTGGTTGGCTCATAATCTGTAAATGTTTATATGTGTAACGCTGCATTTGTTTTACATAGATACAGTTATATTTTCTACGCATATTTAGAAGTTATTTTTATCATTCATACTTTGTTTTCACTATAGATATATATCTATATCTAGCTATATATATTTAACGACAGCTAAAGTTCATGATATAAAAAAAAATTACCATTAAATGTTTCGTGAGTATATATACACATGATTAAATATGTATCGGCTTCACTCACGTACGTTATTTTGGGATGGCCCGACTGGTTTCGGACCTCTACGAGGTAGCGAGGTCGCGACGGACGGTCTCCGTCGCGACCTCGCTGCAAGCGGCGTGAGCTCATGAAGAAGGACCTCGTACAAGTCCGAAACTATTCGGGCCATCCCGAAAAACGTACGTGAGTTAAGCCGATACATATTCAATCATGTATATTATAAAATGGCTGGAAAGGAGACAAAACGAATAATTTAATAATTTTATAACGTTTATAAATAAAAATGTCATGTCAATCCCTAAGCCGAGCGTCGGGATTATGGACAAAATCACCTTAGCGAAGGTCTATGTCCAGCAGTGAACTTAGACAGGCATCAACTTGCCATCATCATCAGATGACAATGATAATAAATATTACTAAATGTAATCAAATGAACAATTTTATGATAGTGTATATTTTACATTAATAGGTACTTTGATTATTCTCAGTTCCAGTTTACCATAATAGGAAAAACTATCAGTATTCGTTCCATAAACATAAAAAAAATATTCAATTCCACAAACTGGAACACAAAAAAATATCGCAAGTAAGATTATCGTATGTATAGAAAACGTGAATATTTCTATTGACGAAAAAAATAATCAACTCCTACACTATGCATTTAACATAAAACTAAAAATAGTCCCCTCAATGATACCTAAGCCTATTTTAACTTTAATCGGTCTCTATGAACGCTTGTATTCGTTCTGGAACAAATAAAATGTACTTTTTACACCGCCCTCTGTCGGCGACAATCGTTTTAATTTTATTACAATAGCCGTTTTATCCTGTTTTCATAATTATCTCTGTGATATTCAAGATTCTTGCATCAACCGAATCGAATCACATACGACCATGATTTTTGTTACGTACGCCGTAAATAACTAATAATAGTTTTCGATTGGTTACCATTATGCCTCGCTGAGATCTAATGGGATTTAAACACGAAATCGTAAGTGTAAGTAATGATTTTGCAACTACTGTAACGTTAAATTAAATGAACAATTTATTTGAATGTTCGAATTAATAAAAAGGTATTCTATCGTTTTATGAACTTATAAAATATTGTGTTGTACTAAGATTCTAACAAGCAAAAACTTAGATAATTATGGCTAAAAATATTCCTTCGTGGTAACATACAAAAAGGTTGCAATATTTAACATTCCTATTTATAACCGGAAAACGTTGGATGATCATTTATTTATAAATGTTAATAAACGAATAAAAAATTGTATTTCTTTAAGGATATTGTGTACACGGAAAAGTGTGATATTTGGCATAGAATAAGTATATATGTATACAAAGCGAAGCGCAAGAAATTGGCATGTGTAAATTATTGTAATATGTATTACAAGTACTCTTAATATATTGAACAATAGTTGTTTTCTTTCATATTGTCAACGTCTGACGCATAACGGTTTGTGGTCAAATACCAGCACAGAGTAGAGATGTAGAGAGATACAATCCAACACAACAACCTTAATAATGTTCCAATTTCAAACTTAATTAATAACGGTCGAACTTCAAACTGTTGTTACCGACCATTAGTTACCATTATTTGTTACACCAACTACATTAAAGAACGTTCCGTTAAAATACCCATAAAATATGAATAGCTGGATTAATATTAATATACCCGATACCTATAGCAATCGATAGCTATTACTACCTTTAACATTGTTCACTTTGTTGAACTATTGAGGCAATACGGCCTTCAGTCTAAATCTAATTACTGCTTAATGAGGGCACCAAAGTTTCAAAAACAACATCGGATCTTATCAAGCGCAATTCCGATCTATTCAATATCGAATTACATTACGTACTACGGCCAAGAAACGACATAATTAGCCAGCCATTATTCCTGAACAATTAACGTCTATCAAGTGGCCGCCTCGGGCGTGTTCGGGCGCGGTCGGGTATTCTCGGTAATTGTTGCGCGGGCGCAGTGCCCGAAGCGATCTGCGCTACTGTACATGGGAGAAGTTATCTATACAGAGTTACAGCTTTCTTATGCTATCAACTTAAACAACATATTTTTTTGAGATCAATGTATAATAGTAGCAGGCTGCAGTGAAATGTGGCCACTGCAGCCCACAGACATGTTACACCAAACCCGGAAGAAATTAGTACAAGTAGGACGATTAACGTCAGTTCTCCCCGTTTACGCTAACCCTAGGAACCCTAAACCACATATCCACCTTAAGTATTCTGGGCGAAACCCCTTTGGAGAGGCGTACATCCAGCCGTGGACTGAAACATGTTAATGATGATGGCTAAATGATTAAATACTCATTAATAACACGACTTTAAAAATAGAACCCTTAGCTTCCCGTAGTCATATTTGCATTAATGCAGTAAGTATTCAATATTATGCCTTCTAGTCGTAGTGACACCTAGAAGCTAGGATATACTTTAGAAAAAAATAATCCTTCTCTTCTCCGAAAGGATATAATTGTATGTATCTTGGCCTCTTTTTATATATTTAATTATAACGAACACAGAACCCACAGCGATTTAAGCTACTGTCACTGCCAGCACTACTGTACTACACAATCTGTTTGCTAAACAGAGAAATGGTTTTGTAACGTCTCATTATTTTATTTAGAGAAATGTTTGTGGGTGGTATTTAAGACAGATGAGTGATTATTTCAAAGTTAATAGAATAATTGATACAATTGTTTTGTAATTTAAAGTAAACACTTCGAGACTTAAAAAGTGGCGGTACCTATTTTCGGGCTTCCAGGAAATACCTCACAAAGCAATTACGTAAATATGCTGTTCTGTAAATATTCTGTTCTGTAAATATACTGTTCCGTAAATATACTGTTCTGTAAATACACTGTTCTGTAAATATACTGTTCTGTAAATATATTGTTCTGTAAATATACTGTTCTGTAAATATCCTATTCTGTAAATATACTGTTCTGTAAATATACTTTTCTGTAAATAAACTGTTCTGTAAATATATATTGTACTGTTCCTTTGTAATACCTTTGACACTGAATGTTAATTTGTCTGTCGTCAATGACCTACGTTAACCACTAAACACCAGCTAGCCGGCGGGTAGATTTCCTGTTTTTGCAAACGCGGTAAACTTCTGGACGAATGACCGTCAGAGACAAACTTTCTTATACATTTTCGTGTATTATAGTGCATGTTGAGAAGTCGGATTGTTATAATTAGGAAACAATTGTGTAAGTGTCATTGGAAGTCGCTAAGATCGTTTAAAACCACTCGACAGACGGATTGATACCTAACCTGTATCTGCTCGTACTGGAACTGTGTAATAAAGTTTATACCAGGCCTCCGGCGGTTGTGGGAAAGATCCATGCCCAGTGGTGGGACACAAAAAATGATTGCAACTGTATTAATCTATAATAATTATCTTCATATAATAATGGTAAATTTATATAAGATTATTTAATATAATCAAAAAAGCAGTGATAGCCTAATGGTTAAGAATACAGGCTCTAGCTCCGGGGGTGCTGCGTTCAAATCCATGGCGCGCACCTCCTTACAAAAAGTGCGTTTTAAGTTTAAATATCACTTGATAACG
>DWJK01002127.1:0-15232 GCA_018248815.1 Croniades pieria auraria
ATGATTAAATATGTACCGGCTTAACTCACGTACGTTTTTCGGGATGGCCGGACTAGTTTCGGACCTGTACGAGGTCCTTATCCTCTAGACGGGAATGTAATAAATATGCGAAATATAAAATAGAAAGATAAAAATAACTATCATGTTTGAGAAGAGCCTACGTTAAAGTTTTGACGTCAGGGAGTTGGGTATTGAAATAATGGAAGTCTGGTAAGCTGCTCCCGGACGATGCTGTGACTTCAGCCCATTTTACATTAAGAGAAGATTCGTATTAAACGATCATTGCGATTAATGACTTGACGAACATTGCCATAAAAAGATGGGGCTGATGGAATATAGTAGCCTATGAATATGGAAACCAATATGGGGCATATGGATTACGAAGTTATAAGTTTTAAAACTGGAGCTCAGAGTTGAAAGGAGATCGTACAAGATATAAGAGCACAAACAAAGACCAATTATGATAACAATTACAAAACAGAAGTTAAAGAGGATATCGAAGTTTGTATTAAACTTTATACATTTTCTTATGAAATAAAAGAATATTTGTTATTAAATTAGTAGTTTCAAGAAATCCTATTCTATTATTATATTCCCAATCCATTATCCGTTAGATCTGATAACAGATTGCTTCTGTCCTATGTAAAGCCCATTTAATATTGGGATTGGGAACTTCCAAGAAACCAAACGTATTTTCGAGGATGGCTATTCCATTATTGCATCTAAATCTGATATCAGATAGATCTGCGAAACTATAAAGAAAGATTTACATGATCAAATCCGAATCCAAAACGATAGAAATTCTATTTCTACTTCAACCAGTTCTAATATTTTCGAACCGACTTAGCCTTAACCGAGAAAGGTAATTCTCATTCCATTTGCATAATCGATAGAGTCGTGAAATTGAGTGTAATCTTAACTAGCTCAGCTCTAGTTTCTATGCTTGCACAAGTGACTGCTCGGCCAGCGGTAATAATAGCAGATCATGAAGATTCTCCTTCATGGGTAATAATATTGTAATATATTAACATGCGAGGATATTCTATTATACTAAATTGAATTTGTAACAAATTTTAGTATTCGTTAAACATAGAATAGGATAAAGGCCTAGCGCCATTATAGACTATCGAACAATATAATATAAATTGGGTAATCGACAGTAGATCGCGACTTGGCAAACATAGCGTGGGACGTCCTCCACCTAGGTGGAGTGACGATATACACAAAGTGGCTGGCAGTGATTGGATGCGAAGAGCTAAAGATCGAGCTCAGTGGCGTGCCATTGGAGAGGCCTATGCCCAACAGTGGACGGGAGCAGGCTGATGCTCATGATCATGATGACAGTAGCAAATTCTCACCAGTGTTTTCACGTTTTCATAAAGATTTTAACGGATTATTAACGGTAGTGAAAAATCTATCTGATCTTTTCTGAAAACTTTTTTTTACTGTATCTTTAATACTGTCTCTACAATTTCATTATCCATAGTGTACCACGCTGACCCAAAGCAGGTTAGTAGACTTCAAAGAACTGGATTAATTTTATAATGCACAAGATTGCCCATGACATTTTCCTTTGCATTCAAAATGAGTGATATAATCTCGAATAAATAAACGTCACAGTACATTAAAATCTTTGCCTGTACGAGTATTTATCATAAATGGTAAGGTGAGTATTTTTGTTCATTGCTTATGTCTAAAACTGATGGAAAGATTATAATTATTTTAGGACGCTTCCCATGATCTCACCTCATGAGGGTGCTGGATGAGCTAATTGATAATGTTATCTGGAAAACTACAGTACGTTCCGACGGCTTCTAATTCCCAATAAATCTTCATTGCTCGCTATCGTGTTCCGATCAAGGATAGCCTTAGGGATAATTTGTCTCTATTTAGTAAACTCTTCGTTATACTTTACCGACTCATTATTTTCCTTGACAGGTGGATATTTTGTTTTGTTTTTAGTTTTCATATTACCTTTTTAAATCAAATGTGTGCAAATGCACGTGTGATGATACAAGTATTACTAGTTCTCAGAAAGATTTATATTATTATTAACCCAGAGTTCTAGTTGCTGGAAATTCTTAGTCTCTGCCCATATCTATGTTATATAGACGTGTCGGTATTTACGTACGTATCTGTTCTCAGTCTCGATTTTCATCATGATAAGCCTTTGGATGTCCACGGCTGGACATCTCCTAATTCTTCTTGCGGTCCTGGGCCTTAAGAATCCAGCAACATACCGCTGCTTTCTTCAGATTGTCAGACTACCTGGTAGGAGGGCGAATTGCGCTCCTTTAAAAGGAGTCTAGATTTCCGCAAACTAAATTTTTTTATTAGTTAAGATACATTTAAAATATCTTAAATCATTAGTGTAGACTATTATGTATATAAAAAAGTCGGTTAAAGAAAAATGTTCTAAATTAAGGTGGGTTGCGCGCTTCATTTCGGAGATCTGCAGATAAAAAGTGGATATTACTTTTTTCAGCGAAATATCTGAGATTTTCTTACCAAATGCTTTTCCTTAGAATACGACTCTGAATTTTCTTTATTAGCAGATATCGATGGAACATTATCATAAATCTCGGACGTTCCGTTCAGTGGAAGTCTGGGGGAGACGTAATGGTTGAGGAAATTAGAGGAGAAAACAGAATCAGGTCGGTATTAATGTGAATTTACGACACTTTATGCTATTAATTTATGACGGAATCTGTAAAGTGGATCAAATGTATATAATATTCAATAAACATATTTCGCTTTCGTAATATTCATACTGTTATTCGTACATTAGGTGCGTTATAACACTTTGTATTTTCGGTTTATAAATAACATAAATACCAAAAGGATATTTATGGTTTTAATCAAGTATTTATAAAAAAACGTAACATCGTGCCTGTAACCCTCGAAGGAGTGGGCAGAGGAGTGCAGCATACTCCGACGTTTTGCCAGTTACGTTTACATCCCACATAGAATAGAAGGTGAGCCTACTGTAAAAGTATTGAAATTTTATGCAAGACAATATAGTTCTCTAACGGATGCAATTTGTTTGCCAACTAAAGCGACATTCGTTTGTTTTACCTAATTTATACAACAATAGTTCTAAAACTTCGCCCCAGTACACGATGTTAGGAGTGCTTGTGAACTGCAGCCTAGTATACCACACTGAGGAAGTTTATTTCAGTAGTCGAGAATACTTGGAAGTTCGCCGCCCGTCGTTTCTATTTTTGCTTAACGCTTTGTTTTTCGCTGATGTTGTCACATTATTACATAATTTAGTAGTTTGTTTCTTTCGTTTTGCAATTTTTAATGGTTTTTTACAAGTGTTTTACTGACCTTTTCCTATATAATGTACGATGTTCATTAAGTTTACATAAGCATAAGAGGTAGACAGAGGAGTGAAGTACTAGTTGTTTTATATACGTATTATGTAATAAGACATGAGCCTATTAACATATACCGGGCGTAAATCCCGACTTCTAGTACTATTGGGTTTTTCAACTAAGAAAAACCCACTAATAGTTTGCTCGCTTGTGGGGAAGCAATCCCATACATATTTTAGTGTCTATATAATTATGTGTCTATATATGTCTATATGTGTCTATATAGGCGTCTATATATGTCTATATATGTGTCTATATATGTGTCTATAAATGTGTCTATACGTGTCTACATGTGTCTATATATGTGTCTATATGTGTCTATATATGTATGTGTCTATGTATGTGTCTATATATATTTCACAAAAAAAGCCTCAAAACCATATCGTATTTCAAATACAAAAATAATAACTCTATTAAATTAAACACTTTTGAATAATTGAATAAAACAGTGATATATTGAAAAACATTGAATAGTATTGAATAAAATAAAATTGAATAGTGATTAATAAAAAAACATTAAATTGTGTTGGATACATAAACATAAAATAACAAACGGTTCAGTAATATTGATTGATCTCTGATTATAAAAAGTATTTAATACTATACAGTTGTGACACTAAAATGTCTCTATGTGTTATAAAAATCTTACAACTCTATTTGATATATGTTATACTTAATACTAAAACTAGAGTACTTCTGTCTGTTACCTGAAGACCGGTTCTTTTAGAGATCATGAAGTTGATTTTTCGTGGCTCGAGAATATCAATTTTTCATATTAAATATGAAATGCATCTACTTTATTACAAATCGCAGTAAAAATATATATATGATAATTATTTGATAAATTGACTTGTCTTTGACTTTGATATTTAATCGTCCTCCTACCAGGCCGGAGGGCGTCTTACACTACGTTTGCCGAGCCGCGGTCTCCACTCCAGAACGCGCCTACTCCACCGGTTGTCGGCGTAAATAAAATAAAATAAAAATGTTTAAATAAAAATAAATTAAATTAAATTAACAATTTTAATAAAAATAAATAAAAAATGAAATAAAAATAAAAATAAAATAAAAAATTTTTACGTAGTAATCTTTATAATTTGCATACAATCTTAACCTCTTAGCTTTAGGAATCAGAAGACATGTTACTTATAAGTATATTGATAATAATCTTTTTAACAACGAAGCATTCAATTGTCTTTTAAATTTTTACTTTGATACTCCTGACCGGATTTTATTGACATTTCTTATAGCCATGGATACTTTGAACACTGGGAAGGAAAACAGGAAATAGTGTATGAATAATATTCAGTTTTCCTCACGAACAAGGAAAGACTTGGGTTACAGTTAGTGATACATATAGAAAATACAGTGCAACTAAAAACAAGGGAAGAACCCGCAAGTCCTTAGGGAGTTACCGAACACGAACAATTCCCTTCCGCGCGACTGTCTGTGCGTCGCAACGATTAAACGTCAAAACTTTTTCGGCAAGAATATTTCATAAGCGCAATATAATAGTTTGCGGCTGATACAGCGAACATTGAATCCTCGGGGAGATAAGTTTTAGACGGTCAATGATCTTGTCTCACTAGCGGAGTATAATCTATTGCGATTTATATGTTTGTGCTGGTGACCTAGACTCGCCTATTCCAGCAAATAGTTTAGATACTGGCCGTGTAACAAGGCTGGAGTGTAACAAAATGCGTCTGTGACAAATTCCGAAAACTAGACAAATACTAATTATTAGTAACTGATATGCAATCAATCTTTGATGTCCGAACTTCACTGAAGGTTTTAGCTGTTCCGATTTGCTGCTGTCAAAACTCGCTCAATGGTGAAACGTGTGCCTTACGCAGCAAATATACTCGTTTTCAGTAGTACCAGCTACTGAATCCCAAAAGTAATTTTCTCGTGAATAACAAATGATTACCCGGTGAATGTAATTTAGCGCACCAAAACTGTTGTGCATGTACAAACATTGGTTAATTTTGTGCACTACGCAGGGTAAAATAAAGTTATTCGTTACGAGCAGGTGGAAATAGCATTACGTGTTCATTTTAAATCAGCTATCATTTCGTTAAATGAGTGATATACTTTTTAACGGGGTTTAAAAATGTTCCTGCAAACGAGTCAGCATATCGCCTGATGATTAAGTGACACTGAGGGTATTTCGCTAGAAAATGTGGTGCAAACAGCTTTACCATGCTAATTTCATTTATAGTTTAAAGGCTGATATTTGTTCAGCGGCGAAATGTGTAAATAATGTTAAAGAGGACAAAAGATTGCAAGCAGTACCACAGAAATCCAAGAAGGCAGTGTTCAAACATGTGATTGCCGTATACGGTGCTGATCCTCAATAAAATACAAATAAACCTCGGAATCCAGATCGAATGCTAATGAAATATTAATTTACGAGTATACAAAAACGTTAAAGAAGCAATGTAAGAAATCGTTTACCAAAAAAACGCAAAAGTAACAAAACACAAAGTGAACGTAACAAATTTGTTGCAATGTGTTTGACACCGTTCGTCTTCCCGAGACGGAAAGTTGTAATGAAGTTAAACGGAAACGTTTCATCGAAAATTCTTGTTGCTTGAGGAAAATGTTGTTGTTGCATGAAACGTCGAGCACGTTAGTACATATGTACCGATAGCTACGTCCAATTTTCAATTTGATTCAGTATGAACGGAAAGTGTGTATCATGTACTATGGTTTGAAACCCTGCTTTTAAATTAAGCTTCTATGTACCATTACACGATTAAGGATTATATTCTGAAACAAAACATACAAAACCGTTTGTCTTATCAATAAGTGGGTAACTCACCTCATTGTTTTCACTATTTTACTTTTTATGAAACTGTGATACTTCGATGGATTCTTGTTTAAAGCTTTGGTATCCAGGATAGGCGAAGAATTTAGGCATTTCTATTTTAAGTCCTTATGTGTAACGATGGATTTAATTGATCTTGGACATAACATCAGTTATTCTTGGTATCGGAAGAATATAAGTCCCGTTGTAAGTTTGTTTATTCTTCATCATCTTTAATGTCATCATCATCAGCCTAATCCGTCTCCGTCCATGGCCTCTTCAATAGCACGCCACTATGCTCAATATACAATTATATAATAAATAATGTAATAGATAATTATACGGTCTATTCTCGGATACGAGATCTAAGAATGGTCAAGTTAAAGACATAATCTACTAAGCTGGTCAAGTCCGTATCGGTGGCTTTCACTCGCCTTGGATTATATTATGGAGAAGTTTAGTCCGTCCAGATTTCTTGACGATGTTTTTTTCAACGAAATTTTGAAGTAAATAAGCATTTATTTCCGACTTAAGCGGAGTCGTACTTTTAGTTTCAGAAAATGAATGTATTTGTGTTCACCGTGGCAGATGTGGGCGCATGTGTGACGCTTAACGCTGTTCAACACTCGCTCCAATTACCGTTGTCGGAACTGTTTAAGATAAACCCGCTTGTATTTATATAGAACAGTCTTGTACAACACATGTATTCAGGTATACAGGTATTTTGTACTTAAATGGTTACTGTGTGGGAATGGGCTATAACTGCATTCATAGATGTGCTAAGTAAAAAGGTAAACACTTGGTGTATTTCGGTAATTAAATTTCGGTCTGAATGTAAATTTATATTGTACTGAAATTTGGAACAACTTTGATTGCCTAGGTTGGCCGAATGGTTGCAAGTGCAACTACTGGTTGAGAGGTCCTGAGTTCGACCCCTGGCCGAGTACTGCTGGATTTTTCTAACTTTAAAGTTCGTTTATTGGCTCGAAGTCAAAATTTATGACTGGTGTATTGCAAAAGGCTCACCCCCTTTTTGATCGCATTCGGCGAATTTGAAGTAAACAGAAAAATAGAGTCTCAGGTAATGTAATCCCCACAGACGTTAGTGTAGGAAGTACAAAATATATACCTTTAAATCGACGAGCACAGGTTAAGGTAACTATGCTAAGAATGAGCAAACTCCTGCTTACTGGTCGAATATTTCATCGTTATGTTTATTATCAAACCTTTTACCGTGTCATTGTCGAACACGGGTCTCCTCTCAGAATGATAAAGGTTACCGTAATAATTTGCCACGCAAGCTAAATGGGAATTGACACATTTCAATATATTATTTAAGTACATTAGGCCGGCTGTCGTTACAATTATACCGTCTAAAGGCTTCCGTACGTACCTAAAATTAATGGTCAAAGATTTATTGTGCTATTATTGGAGTGACTTTGAATATATTTTAAATGAAACACCAGGATACGTCACTACGTACACTGCTAAGCCGACTTAAAAATGGGTAAGAGACAATAATACGGAAAATTCTCTTTATTAGAAACTTGTATGAGGGATTGAAAGTTATATTTATGTTTAAACCAAGCTCTATCAAGTCTTAGAAGTATTTGAACAAGCCATCATATATTCCGGCACGGCAAGCTCATCTTTCTTGCGCTGCACCCGCCGGCAGACGATCTTATGCGGATCACTGAGCTATAGTTATGTAGATTGAGTCGCTTGCAGGTAATGAGTAGGAAACTGAGAAGAGTTGTGAGCCCGACGGCCTTTTCCCTATAGCATCTGACTGATCTATTGGTTTAGTGGTTAGAGATGCTAGCTACTAGTAGTTTGTTAGTGTTTTCGGTTCGATGCCAACTTGGGACATATAACTTTTTGACATTTATTCTGTGAGGTGACTTGAAAATCTCTGATAGTAATCCATATCTATGCCCGTCGGTATGAACGCTGCGTAGTGGACCATGTTTCTGGCTTACAACATTGTGTGAGAGGCTTGTGCCCAGGTGTGCGATGTACCAAGAATTACAGCTAACAGAAAGAATATTCTTTTTTCGGAATTAAATTGCGAATACAATAAAACTATGCAGTTGAAATACACATCTCTTGGAATTTTCATTGTTACAATATTACGAGAGCTAACACCCCAGACACTAATATGGCAATTAATGTCTTGAACGGAACATTCGTAGCTGGCACACGCTCAGTCTGGCGTGGAGTTAATCTGTATCTAACCCCACAGGGCTACCCCAAAACAAACATGTTACCGGAAAGCCTAAGCCGTTTTACATAATTCTCATATTTGTATGCCAATTTTAGGTTATATTCCGACCTATACTGTAATATACCTGGAATAGTGCACGGAAATTATACTCTTGGTTTAAATAGTAATAAGGGTCAGTTTTGTATGTATACAGCAAAAAGTGTGATGCAGCAATTCAGTTTACCCCTTAGAGCATTTTAAATAATAAGTTGCATTGGCCTAAGATCCCGCCATAGAACGTCCTTCACCGAGCTGGTTAATAGATAAAAAGTATTTTATATCAAATTAAATATGTCAATAAATATATTGCAAATGGGTTGACAATAAAATTTCCGTCCATAATAAGATTAATTAAAATTTAAAGATTATTTTTTCTTAAACATTTTGCTGTTTTGGTTAATAGACAAATTCTGTACCGATCGAAAGTATGAAGCCTATAGAATATGCAAACGTTAGGTTGACTATTATTTTTCCGTCACAACTCTTAGGTAGGCAGGTGTAAAGAGGTAAATCGATATTAGTAACTTGCACTGGTCGGGTTAATGAATTAAAAGTAACGTAAAACAAAGATTTTTCCATTACGAACACGGTGGTATAGGGTTGACTGCGAAAAATCAGTCCTGAATTCCGGTTGTCGAGTTTTAAAAGTGAAATATTGCTGCGATTGAATACGTGGGACAGAGAGGTACCAGCGAACCATCCCATGAGATAGAAGAGAATAGAGCATTGCAGCTGTGTGTAGTTCGTCCATTGACTGAATGAAAGTGCGCATGCTCTTGGTCCGTGAAAATGAAAAGAATCGTATCATATATGTATATATATACATATATAAGAGAGTCTTCATTAACAAGATCTTTCTCAATAGCAGGTGTTATGTTGTTTCTGTGCAAATAATGAGCAGTTTCTCGTCTGAAAACTGAAAATTTCCTTGAAATATTTTCCATTATCTCTGCCCCGTTTTCCGTCCTAAGCAGCTTATGTTCCGTTACTTAAGAATTGTTCTTTGTTTTTGTATTATGCAACATAAATTAACGTCTTGTGTTGTTTTTTGAAAGCCAATAAAGAACTGGTAGGATAATATGTAGAAAAATGATAATAATTCTTGTCTACCGATACATGTATGTACGTATATTAGATATATGTACAACAAATCAACTCTTGCAAGGCGCATCTTAGTAGATTTTCTGCGGCTTTCCAAAGTTTATTGAAGGTCGTTGAAGCTTGTAAGGAATGTAAAAAATAAAAAATCCGATCTACCTGCTTTATATCTCTAGTGCGCTTTTGCCTCCTATAGAATATAAAGAGAAAAATACGATACACATAAGCATTGTTCCTTTTTTTGGAGGAGGAAGGACGTTATGTTGGCAAATTCTGAACTAAAACTTCCACCACGTATCCTGTCTTGAATTGTTAGAAGTTGTTAGGACACTACGTCCCAAACAGACCGGTCGTTCTTAAAGAGAATAGCTGTAGGTATAGTTAAAGTAGGTGCTGATGGCAAATTCTTAACAAAGACTTCTGCGACATAGTTTGTCTTAAATCGTTAAAGGCTACTAGAAGGTAACGTTCCAAACAGAGTAGCCATTCTCAAAGAGTTACGTATCTGCGAACATAGATTATGCTAATGACCGCTGCAGCTGAGATCAGGGATTTATTGGACGGTCGTGTTGCGCATTACCACTTAGATGAATGTCTATTTTCAGAATTTACCTATTCTGTCGTCTATTTTATGTAAATATTCTATGGTAACTTTATTGGCTAATTTGTTTTAGTCGTAAATATCTAAGAAAACGACTTTTTTTTCTTTTTTTTTCAATAAAAATGCCTGTTGTATACCCTATACATAATAATAATAATAAATGTCTTAGGACATCCTCCAAATAGTCATCTAATTCCAAACAAACTATTTTTAATAATTAGGCGAGTCTCTGTCATGGTAATCAGAGGGCTAATAATCTATGTAGGTACATACACATGTAGCTATACCATGTTCATAAGTATTAGGCACCCGGTGAATTGCTCAATACTGGCAAATCTTTATTGCTGATTGTTTTAAGAGAATGGTTTATGGGTACTCAAAACGTTATTTAACAAAAGAAATGCCGCACCTGAAGGTTCTAACAGTCTTGAAGTGCAATAAAATGTAATAAAGTGCATTTTTATGCGACTACAACAGTGTTTGTCTACCCTCAATTTTTTGCTTAAATTTTTATAAGCAATATTTAGTGATTTGGTAATGCCTAAAACACGCGAACTTTCTCAACTGTAAAGTGCAAAAATTTTGATTCTACATGAACAAGGCAATAGCCAAGTTCAAATGGCAGCCAGTGTGAAGTATGCGCGAAGTGCGGTGCTTAATATAATAAAACCGTTTAAGAATACAAGCAGCCATGAGAATAAACCCCGGAAAGGCAAAAATCGTAAAACCACGGAACGTGAGGACCGCTGTTTGGTTAGAGACTCTATGAAAAATCGATTCCAGTCATCTTATGACATGGCTGTAGTCTATAATGACGCAATAGAAAAAAACAACAAATGCGGTTACTGTAAGAAGAATACTTCTGCAAGTTGGTCTTAAAGTCTGGAAAGCTCGAAAGAACCTTCTTCTCTCGGAAAAAAATCGAAAAGCTCGATTAAAGTAGGCCAAAAATACTAGCATTATACCGAGACAGATGGGGCAAATATTTTATGGTTTGACGAAAACAATGTTGAGGTATATATTATTGACTACTTTTCTTTTCGATACATGCTACATACTAGTAAATATGTCCTGTATGTTGTCTAGACCTGGAATTTATATTTACATCTTATTTTACCTAATTTCCAGGTTTTTTGACTCCAGCTGCGCTCTATGAAAGGCGTCGTATTGACGAGGGCTGTAATTCAAAGTGCGTAGTGCCTACGATGAAATATGGCAGTTATGTTGCGTTATAATTTCGGGATGCATTGCTGCTGAGAGGATGTGGCAAATGTTAGTTTGTGAAGGGTAAATGAATAGAGCGAAGTGTATAAACGTACTGAATTTGGCACTATCGCTTTTGGAAGTTTTTGGAGACACCAACATGGACAAAGTCAAACTCCAGAAGGGCAACGCGCCTTGCCATAAATCAGAGGCTACAGTGCAGTTGCTTCAGGAAAATAGAGTTGATGTCTGTCACCTGATCTCAACTCCATCGAATATTTATGGAGTATGTTGAAGAGGAAGATGTGGCGACACAGTATAACGTCAAATGCGTCGATAAAAGCGGCTCTTTTCAATGAGTGGAAAAATATATCTAAGGAATAGTTTTAACGGCTCGAAGCGAATATGCAAAAAAGGGGTGGCTCCTGTGATTTCTGCGAAAGGAGGGCCGT
The DNA here is from genome assembly GCA_018248815.1 of Croniades pieria auraria. Classification (NCBI taxonomy): domain Eukaryota; kingdom Metazoa; phylum Arthropoda; class Insecta; order Lepidoptera; family Hesperiidae; genus Croniades; species Croniades pieria. The sequence continues at coordinate 11,801 of DWJK01002127.1, forward strand.
GTAAATATTAAATATCGCAATAAAAATATATTTAAAAAGTTTGTTTAACTTCACTTAATTGTAACCTAGCCCAGCTTATAGAAATCGCCGTTTTTTAGGGATGCCTAATACTTATAAGCATAACATACAAACATTGTATACATCATGTAGTTGTATAGATATTAACAAAAATATATTTATCTATTGAATATAATAAAGAGTTAACCTATCTATATTCACCAAGTAGAGTACACACGCTAAATTTGTGTGTGTAAGAAAAAAACAAATGCGCATGCAGGCGTAAAAGTAAATATGCAGTAAGTAAATATGTATGTATTCGTATTTGTGCATACATGCGTGTTTCGAAGTATACGAGTCATTTAAATTACTTAATGAAAACATCGCCTATTTACGACACTGTAATTATTTCTAAAAACGTAAAAACATCATTGAAGAATCCAGCTATGACAAAATATTGAATCCAATCACAAACGGTGATGCCGGAACAAACCTAACATTTGTCATCTAAACATGTCTAGGAATTAATAGAGCTCTCTGCAAACGGAAGGACTCAATATGTCACGTCTTGCGACTGAGCGAACTTGCAAGTGACTAGCAGTTTCAGCTGTATGCTTACAATAATGTTAGAACTATTTTTCATGGTGCAAATAGCTTTTAACAATCTTATACCGATCTTATAATAGCGACTGTTTTATACCGATGTTATATTATGTTAAAATAGCGAACTTGCGTAGTGAATTTAGCTTAGTAGACACAGATGTGCTTGTAGGGTGAAGTATGTTATTTGAATATATTCCAGGTTTTGACATTAAAAAAGGCTATCTGTCAAGGACTATGACAAGAATTCCATGTATTTAATGAATATTAAAGCTACAAAAGAAGCTACATAATTATGTAACCGCCTTACGTCATACAGTTTTCATGAAATTAAACTAAAACGCAAACTACTCCTTTCAGACACGATTTGTTCTTCAGACAGAAATCTGATTAATAGCAGTCTAAAATAACTGCTTTGGAACCTATATTAGCAGCAATACTGCTCTTGTATTTAAAACGTTTGAAGTAAAATTAAATATGAATAATTTGGTACATCTTAGTGGTAACAACCAATCAAATCCGAATCTGGAATAAACTTTGGCGATCGAGAATTTCGAGACTTTTAGTGATAAGCTCGAATAAAACTCTATTTTTACACTTTACGCTTTACTTTTGTAATTACAATAAATTTACTCATCTAAAGTTACGCGTATGGATGAAATTTTAAGCTTGACTCGCGCTCTTACATTACCTACCAGTTAATTAAAGCTTCGGAATTATTAAATTTAACCGGCAACCACAGGTGCAATATTTGAAGACGTTCCCGCCCTTCTTAACTACATAGGGTATAAAGTATCACGTGGTTACGCCGCGGAATTTTCACAAAAGGGTCAAGGTTGTTAGGGTAAATGAATCTGTGAGTACAGAAAAATATACAATACTTCAAATAAAATTTAATAATAAATTTTCACGTCCATTAATTAAGGTTTGATAGAATATTATGTCCTTGAAAAGGTTAGGTGTTCTCGCACTCCATTGACCAATCAACTAAAAGTTGGTTTTTGTATATAGAGACTTGTCCAATAGTGGAACTATAGAGAGGTTGACGTTTATGATGATAATGATGGGGATGGGGATGAGAATGGGGATGAGGATCGGGATGAGGATGGGGATGAGGATGGGGATGAGGATGGGGATGAGGATGGGGATGAGGATGGGGATGAGGATGGGGATGAAGATGGGGATGAGGATGGGGATGAGGATGGGGATGAGGATGGCGATGAGGATGGGGATGAGGATGGCGATGAGGATGGCGATGAGGATGGGAATGATGAGAATGATTAGAATCTAAATGGGTGTATTTCCATATGTACATTAATACATATAATATGTAGTTTACCAGTTGTCTGGTTACCATAACACAGGCTATCGTGATGCTTACTTTGGGATCAAATGGCGGTGAGCGGGGATGATCCACGATATAACTATTGTTATTTATGTCCATTTTGGCTCTAGTTCCATTAATTTGAACCAAGGTTATGAAGCAGTTGTATTGAGAAGGATCATATTAGACACAACCGCAAGAGGTTGCAGATATTCCGTACCAATCCTCATTTATAATTGATTGTTGTGGTCGTTTCGCCATTTGTATTGGTCTTAAACACTCGTGTCTGTTCAGATACAATATTTTAGTTGTGTCATATTATTGAAATTTATTTAACTGTAGCTGAATTTAATATTAATTGCTAAATTTCTAAGAGAAAGAATTGATTAGGAATAATATGTTTATAGATATGTATTTGAATTTATGCTGCATTATTTATGTATATAATGGTTTACGCTGTATTATTTATGTATATAATGGTATACCTATGTTAATATATTTATCGAAATCTGCGAATGAAGATGGTTTCCTGAGCTGGACTATGTGGGCAGAATGTTTCTAGTTGTAACGATTTCTCAAACGTATTACATTTTACTAAGTACCTTTAAAGTATTTAAAGGTACTTAGTAGAAAAAGTGTCAATGAGGCTATAATTACAACACTTTGGAAGTAGACATTAACTAAACTCAAGCTTAGAACTTGTAGCTTTAGATATTGTGAGCGAAATTCACACAAATGTTGGTCCTAAGTGGAGCAAATCAGGCCGCGTCTGGATCCGACCACAAGCGCAGCTAAAATTAATCAGAGCTTCCACTCTGTATTCCCACCCTTAACGCCACCACTAAGATATTGCTCAGCGAAGGGGTTCTTAACGATGCTGTCCTATTCAGTTATTGGAATTGTCATTGAATATTGAACTGTAGAGTTATTCATACAACCACATACAAAATTTATTTCCTTATGTGTGTCTGTGCGTGTATATTCGTATGTTCCTGAATGTATACTTGCGTGTGCCTGGTTGTTATTCAAAAGATTTGTTTAATCTGTAGATTAAATATAATAGTTAGTATTTCTTTCTAACTATGTGCCAATTTACATTTTTTTACATCTCTTTCTTAGATCTAAAGAAGATTTAAACGAATGTACTAGCCGCTTCACCTCACAACAGGAATTTCAGAAATTCCTCTCTCAGAAGGTTCTTTGTCGTATTTCATTAAAGGAACAGAGTCTCGATATCTAATTTTTAGTTATTTAGGTTCTGGGATGGTATATCGTCATTATCCTCATCACCATCATTATCACCATCATTATCAACATAATTATCACCATCATTATCACCATAATTATCACCATCATTATCACCATCATTATCAAGATAATTATCAACATAATTATCACCATCATTGTCACCATCATTGTCACCAACATTATCATCATCATTATCACCATCATTATCACCATCATTATCACCATCATTATCACCATCATTATCACCATCATTATCACCATCA
>DWJK01002128.1:0-15231 GCA_018248815.1 Croniades pieria auraria
CCAGGTGATGATGAGAAGTTGCGGTAGGCACGTAATCATTTTAGTTAGAACCTGAATAATAAATATATATATATGTACATAAATTATATAAATATATTAAATATATTTAGTAATCTTAAAGAGCCCTATTATTTGTTGTACAAATGATAGGGCTCTTTAAGATGTTTATCAGCTTAACACCTTTATTAAATCCTTTCACATATGTATGTTAGAAGCCCCCAGGATCTCTTTAGGAGCGCACCAGGTCAATTGCAACTGAAATTTATTGAGAGAATTGCACCACCACAAAAAAAAAACATGACAACAATAGTTTCTCTAAAAACGACGAATATTACCGTTATAATTAATATATAAATAAATAAAAACAGAACCCGATATGACACTCCTTCGTGCAATAAGAAAATAAAATGAGTTTTTAATCACGGAAATGTTGTATTCCGTGATTAAAACCCTCGCTAAAGGTACTTTGCCTCACCAAACTGATCAATGGACGGTTTGGGTACGTGCAATCGATTAGCTGAGCACCCTTCTCATGAATGGATATTATCTACGGCTTCTTGTAACAACCAGCAAGGATGCTTCACTCGTTTTTCACGTTTTAGTTACGGTCCCGTAAGAGTATTAGGGCCAAATTAGACTTACGTAAAGAGAGTAGCGATCGCGCATTACGGGAGACCTATGTCCAGTAGTGGACTGAGATAGGCTGATGATGATGATGAAAGAGAGTAGCTAGGCAGTTATTTGTATTTGATAAGCGAGCGTGCTACACAGGCCACATTTTTACTTTCCATCAGGCAAGATTGTGGCCAAATGTTGACCTACTATATAAAAAAAGTATACCCGTACCAGTATCCACCCGGTAGAAACAGCAGTAGAGGTGATGAAGCCAAACCACTTACAGCTTTTACCACTTACCTGTCTTATACATAAAGAACTATCTTCCTATCCTACCCGCTACCAAAACGAATATTTATTTTATTTGAATATATAAATAAATAATAATAATCTACCCATTTGTCATTCCACTGTTGGAATATGGGTCTCTGTATTGAGAGGGTTAAGGCCATAGTTTGTCACGCTGGCCAAGTGCGGGTTGGCAGATTTCAGACACCTTAGATTTTTTTTATAAACTCTAAGGTGTGCTAGGTTTCCTCACGATGTTTTCCTTCACCGTTAGCAAGCGATATTTAAATTTAAAACGCACTTTTGTAAAGAGGTACGCGCCATGGATTTGAACCCAGCATCCCCGGAGTGAGAGGCTGAATTCTTAACCACTAGACTATCACTGCTGCATATTTATTTATATATTTATATTGGCACTAAAATTTTTACAAAATAGCCACGAATATTATGGAACTAAGAACATGTAACATCACGCCTTTAATCCCCGAAAGGGTAGGCTGAGGAGTGTATTACACTCCCACGTTTCACCAGTTACGTTTACGTTCCGTGATGAGCCTATTGCCATACACCAGGCACAGATCCAGACTACGAGTCACTACTAGAAATTCTAAATTAGAAAAATCCAATAGTACCCGACCCGGGATTTAAGCCCAGGACCTCCTGATCGGCAATCGCGCTTGCAACCACTTGACCAACGAGTACATACGAGTATAGTCATGGAACTAAAAATAGAGAAACATTTTATTAAAGTGTTATTCAGCAGCCGAAATAAAAAAATCGCTACGCTAATACATAAGTAAGCTGTGGAGCAAAACACAAGCAGTCTGCTATGAAATTAAATTGTTAAAATTTAATATATAAATAGGATCAAAATTTTTGCAAGCTATACACGCGTAGTGTGGACCCTAAGGAGAAATATATTTTTACATGATATCACGGAGAAAAATTGTACCTAATTAGTGATCAGTCCACGTCAGGATATTTGCTTCAGTCTGATCAGATACGTCAAAAATATATTATTCGTACTTTTTACATATGTTATGTCAATTTGAGTTGGACTACAGTCATTTTAAATTCCAGTACTGAACCTGGATCTCTGTTCTAATTCGGAAGTTCTGGAATATTTCCGGTTACTCCAATACAGGTTTTGTTGACGATGGTGGTGATTGTGACGGTGAGGATGATGATATATGATGATGACGTTGACGATGTGCTCGGTGTATAGCAATAGGCTCACCACCTATTCCATGATATAGGCGTGATTGATTATATCCTATCTACATACACTCTACATTTGTCGAACCACAATAATTGTCCTGACAATGCATTCTATGGTTATACTGGGTCCACTATTTACGCAATTTACAGATGTACATCAGCGGAACTGACATTATTGGTCTCTTAAGCCCTAGAATGCCACTGTTGTTTCCGACAATGCTATGGACAATTGGGTAAAGTGCTCTCTGAGGAAATGACAAACTCTACATCTGAGATTTAATATGTCGATAGCGTGAGCCTTTGGCGGCCTAAACTGTATGGCAGTGTTGTTAAGCTCAAGATGTTCACATATATATACGTGCTAATATTTAAAGTACTAAATATGTTCTTTATATTTGTACATACATACATATATCTCAACACCAAGTCTCTTGCGGGGTGAGCAGAGAGCACGGAGTGCCAACTATCCTTATCCTTGCATACCTGCGTGCTATTGTATTTGTATTTGTGTGTTTTGTAAATGGATTTTGTAACTCCGATTTTCTAGTAGAAATTTCTGGTAGTGGCTCGGAGTCTGGATCCGGGCTCGATGTATGTCAATAGACTCAACATATGTATATTCAATTGTAGATCGTAAAAGTAATTGGTGAAAAGTGGGAGTGTACTACGCTCCGCTGTCTACTTATTCGGAAATTATAGGCGTGATGTTACGTATATGCATATGTATATAGTAAGTACCTATATGGCATTACGCGACGACTAATAAAAATGTGCGTGCCTTAACTTTGTTGCTGATTTTTTCTCATTTATCTCATACGTACGAGACTACGTGATCTGACGCAAAATTACTAAGTGACGAGACGAGAAAGCTTTAGCCATCATTCGACGTAGCCTGACTGCAGACATTAAATATCGATTTAAAGGCGCAAAGGAGGTGGTAGAGTAGGTGGCTAATTTACTTGTGCTCATTAATGTGCAAATGCTCTCTCGAGCGGATATTGATGGCCTCGTACGCGCTATCAATCAGGATTTCCAAACAAAACTTCACCTCACTTGGGTGAGACGAGAGATATGAAAAAAAAAATTTACGCAATATTGACAGTAGAAGACAAATAGTGCCTGAAATACGGTTTTTTTTTGTATTTAGCCCGGCATACAGGCAGACGGGCCACCTGATGGTAAGTAGTCACAGTCGCCTATGAATATTTGCAAGCCGCGATATGTGGCCAATGCGTTGTCACCTACGAGTTAGCTCTGTTTGAGCTTTCCTTGAAGGACTCCATTTCATAGAGCTCTCAAAAAACTTTTAATAGAAGCTCATTCGAAATTTAATCCGTTCATTCGAAATTTAAATCGGTATTTCTACGTTTATAAATCTAAGTTTGAAAAATATATTTTTATTACTTTTGTATATTGGACACGTGTTTTCTTTCTAAATCGTGTGTATTGAGACTTGGGCTAAATATTATGAATTGATATAATACTTACCGTACAAAACACTTTTTTAATTTAATTTTCGATAGTATTAATATTGCTTTCATCTCAATGACGATAATAATTAATGAGACACGGCGTCGAAAAGTAGCATATCGTGTCAAGAACATAAATGGCATCCACAATATCATTTCTGGAGGGCCTCGGTTTATTTCCATACATTATTCACATTTTGTAAGAGGAACGGAGAAAGAATAAAATAAATGCTTCCGCTTTGCGTACGTATGATGTATGTACGCGTATTTTTTGCCAAAGATGACTCGTGTTAGCAACTCTCAAGACTTTATCATTCATCTTGTATGGTACTCTCAATCACATACGCACACCCAAGATTTTTTAAAAGGGCGCGTATTGCTATCTCTTATTTAGGTAACGGATTAAGACTGGAGATTTTGGTTGAATGACATAGTTCATTCATTCGTAAGTTCATTCGTTCACTGAGATACTAATATACGATAAGTAACGCTGTGTTACTTTGGATATTACTGACGTTATAGATAAAAAATACATATTCATTTTCATATGTAACATTTTCTTAGACGAGAATTTAATATTCAAAATTAGAAATGTGTAAGTACTTGTGCTGAGTACGAATACTAGCCGGACCACGGTATTCCTTGCGTCCTATTGCCTATTTAAGCTAGCTCCTGGTCCTGCAAATAATTAAATGGAGTAAAACATCCTGACAGCCTTAATTTTATATTTTTACACGAGTTTAACTTCTAATGTCTGTGATCAGCAACAGTGCAGCAGCCTTTGAGAGCTTAGTGGACTGAAATTTTTTGAACCTTACCTATCTACCTATGTTTCACATTTAGATTTTGGTAACTAAGCAGTAGGATTCTTTTAGCACTCTTTGATAAAGCTTCCTAAAGTTAAAAATTAAGGCGAGTTTTTTCAAATTTGTCACACGTTAAAATTTGACACAAAAAATGCTGAAAATTTAATTTTGAACTTGGTAAATTCTAACTGGACCACTATTAAACTCGTACCTATAATCATCGAGGTCGTAAAATAATTCCAGTGTGGAATAAGCCTCAATATATTGCTCTATAAAAGCACGGTCACATAAAATTTTGCTGTAATATATCACCAATTTCCGATATAGAGCTTACGTCGTAATAACCTAACAGTCATAATTTTTTGATACCGGCAAGTACGGGCAACCAAAAACAACGCCATTAAAAGAAGATAGTTTAACACGCTGGATATTTTTATGATGGCGTGTTACATCACTTTAATTATATTATCTGTTTCATTCTATATCAGTCTGTATTCAAATGAAAATATTTTGAATTTTAAGCATTTTGTGTGTCGATTCACTAATTACAAGTCTTTGAAATCGATGTATGCATGTAAATGTAATAAATGCCGAGGCACGTGGGGTCCGTAAGAATAGAAATATGAGGCATTCGATGATAACTACAAAACTAGCTAACGTGACGATATACTAACAATAGTCAACAGATACGTGATAACTGAATTAAATGGTGATGGAGGCAGCAAAGAAATCTTGTACAGATATTCAGTCATACAACCGTGCGACATAAGTAGATACGATTTACTAGTACTTCATATACTGAGGAGGGCTTTAAGAAAAATTTGCTTTTTTAAAAGCTATGTATCAGCATGACAGATAAGTGACTGATACAGGAAATTTATGCAATATAAATCTATGTCTGAGAAGACGGAGTCCATAGAACCATAAGGGGTTGATGATGGTATACCAGTGATAGGCTTAATAATAATAATAATAATAATCGACCTATTAACATTCCACTGTTGGAATATGGGTCTCCTCTCACATTGAGAGGGTTAAGGCCGTAGTCCGCCACGCGGGCCTAGTGCGGGTTGGCAGACTTACGTTATATTTAAAGTGATAGGCTTACTAAAACTCAATCTCACTCGCTGCTACCTAGCTTTACTTTATCTATTTGAATCTCTAAATACATCAGTGATCCAAACCAAGAACACCTTCCATGACGTTCCAATCCACTCAATATTTATACTCAATATTATACAATTCTATCTCACCCGTTACTTACCAGAGTGAGATCTGATAAACATAAACTGTGGCGATGAAATTCTGAAATATACATACCAATAAAATGAAAGTGTTCGGAGAGACATCGCAAATGTCGGCATTTGGACTCGAGGCAGAATATCATCTACAATCGCGTAGAGTCTGAACGATCGTTACAAGTCCAATATAAAATCTACTTACAAACTCTTTCGAATGTTGAAAGATTATTTGATATACCATCTATGATATTAAAATTGATATGGATTTGGTACATAACACCCATGGTGTTAAACTGTTAGGAAATATTATTAATTTCATTCCCTTTTTTAATTTAATGATAAAGTAATGCTTCATAAAATTCGACAATTGTTTGTTCATGACAAAACAAATGATGGTTTTGTCAGTGTTTGGCAGTGTCTGATATTTGGCATTCGGTTTTTTCTGCCTATCTTGTAAAGAGACCTGGTGTCAAATACAAAAAAAGTTTGTATCAGGGAATCAAAGGTTTATTGTAATCGTCTTATCTTTGTAGGAATATATCCATTATTGCAGTTTTATGATCATCCAGGTCATTAACCTAACCCACTAACATCTTTTGTCTTTTTTAAACCTTAATTAAAATGTCATTGATATTGCGTTGAGTTCTCGAATACTTTTTACTTTATTGTCTAGTAATAGAAAAAACGTAACATTATGCCTGTGATCCCCGAAGAGGTAGGCAGAGGAATGAAGTACACTCCCACGTTTCACTAGATACGTTTCAGTCCCGTGGAATGAGGAATATGTACTAATGCCAGAATCTTTCATCGACCGCCAATTTGGGCGGGCAATTTAAATCTGTCGTCTTACACTGTTACAGTAACGACTCGGCGGGCACGGCCGACTTTTTGGGCCCAAGATTAACGACAAAGTATGGGTCACAGAAAAAACGTCGCCAAGTACGGAAATTGCCAAAACTTCGTGTCGAAGCCCAAAATTTTCTTGTTCTAAATGTCGTCGTAAATGAAAGATGGCTCTTTTAAAATCGGAAAAGAAATTAGGAACAGACGTTTTTTGGATTACGAGTTTTGTAACAACTCGAGTTGCTTTTTACTTTTCAAACGAACCGAAGTGGTTATTAGTTTAAGCAGTTACACCTTGTTGGGAATGAACTCGAGTTATTCTTGACGGTTTTGGTTTGGGACTTACATTGGACACCATTGTTTTTATTATGAAAAAAGTTTTCCATTAATCATTAAGAATTATTGAGAATTATAATTATTAACAAGGAACTATTATTGGCAGTGAATTCGCATTACACTTTCTTCATTCTGGACTAACGAAGCCACACATATATTGTCTTAATTAAACGTAACAAACACTTTCTCATCATCATCGGCCTGTCCAAGTCCACTGATAGACATAGACCTCCCTGATTAGTTTTTGGGGTTGAGCATGCGGGGACCGCAGAGCACGACTTCTCGCATCGCCTATGCTACTGCCCGTAGGTGGCATTTAGCCATGCCTAAGCAGGCTGAAATAACAAACACAAAATACTTAGACTGAGTACTTAGTGAAAATTCACTCAAATTCAACAATCAGATGTTAACCAAACATCGTCACGTACATCGTTTAAATTAGGTATGTGGTCGTAATTAATTTTTCATTTGCAACATTGCGGCGTGCGACTTACGAGCAGGCATCATGTTCTGTTCAATTCATCCCAGCACGCTCGCTACGTGACGCGCCTGTCAACCGGCGTGGATGTAACGTATGTATAAATATGTATGTAGATGTTCCTTGCGCAACGACAATATTATAATAGGAACGGAGCTGCTCCTGTATTCAATGTGAAACAGCGAAATTTAGGCAATTCATGGCCATCGAATACCAAGTATACCGTCTTGGTATTTTTAAGCATGTTATAGTCTGACGATCTGAAAAAGACAGCGGAATGCAGCTGGTTTCAAAAGACTTAGGACCTGGTGGATTGGCGTTGGTTAGGGGAGCATTATTCAAGCAATGGACTTCTAAAGGCTGATGAAAAGACGGATAGTGCTATTAGAAACAAACACTGAAATTAGTGTCATCATTTTATTGAACACGTCATTATTGCAAATAATGTGACCGTCATTTTCGAGTGTTGATAAAAACCGTGTAAGTCTTCTTGGCACGAGCCAGCGTAACTCAGTTACACAGAAATAAATTCTCACATGAGCGATATGACCGAAGAAAGATAAATGACGGTTATACACGAAAAGTAACGGCGCGGCTATTTACGGCAACTCCAGCTAATACCGTCGAACCGCAATACATCTCCGGACGTAAAATCACGGCGACTCTCGTGCCTGATTAATCTTCCGCCATTGTGCGCCATTAGCGGAATAGCTCACCCCGGGCGCCGTGTGCGGCATATGTTCCAAAATTAAGGTCAGGGAGTTCTTCAGGTGATTTTCTGGACTTTTTCGGGTTTTTATATGTGGGTCGGATACTAGCCGATCGGGAAGTCAGACGTCTCAAAAAGTGGTATTTTTGTGCGAAAAGAGTGATGAATGTAGAGGAAGCACTAGATGCTCTGTCTACTCCGTAAGCGATCTACTGTGACGACACTTATAAAAATAATATTTCCCCGTGAAGACAAATAAAACAAGTTGCGAATAATTTCCAACAGACCAAAATAATAATTAAGGTACAGGATTTAATTTCGTATTTTGGGGATTACGAATAAGTATCACGACCCATATCAAGCTTTTTAATGTTAGACACTTTGGAAGTAATGGCTTATTATTAAGTTAATTAACGGGTTGGTTTACATGACATATTATATTCTAAACGTAATATCAATTCTTTGTAATCCTTTTATCATTTCTCTGTTGGACACTGGTCCTTTCAAAATGAGAGTGTCGAAGCCATATATATTTTATGTTGTGGATTTTAATACAATTGTAATAAAAGTAATGATCTACAATAAGAGATAAATTAGGCACTCGGTGCTCTTTGCCTACCCTGTCAAAGTCCTGGCGTGAGGCATAATAAAAATAACGCGATAGCTATTTACGGCGACTCCGGTCAACTCCGCCGATCCGCAATACATCTCCGAGCATACAATCTCGGCGACTTGTGCGCTTGATTGAGCCCCGCCATTGTGCGCCATTAGCGGAATAGCTTCCCCTATGTTCCACATGTACCATACATTCAGTGGAAATTATATCGGTAATTTTTCTCTTTCTTGGGATAGGTCAATTAATTATTATTTTTGCCTTTCCTTCAAATTGTGTGCGAGGTACGCTGGCTATATATTATTGCCACAATTTATTTGTCACAATAGTCACGCTTACGATATACATATGTACATACATGTCTCAGCCAATTTAGCTGAGTAGAAAGTTGGATAATTGGAAAGACTACTAGAAGTGACTTCAGTTAGTTTTTCTTTTTTTGGCTCAAATACTATTGTAAATTGTTTCTACATAATATAAGGTGCTCGAATATTCTAGCAAAACTTTTGGATATTATTGTAAATAGTTCATGAAAATAAAATCGTTTTAATTTATTTTAGTGACAGCACGTTTAGTAGATCAGCGATAACCGATATACGAGTAGATTGATTTACGTTTCAGGTATCTAGCATAAACTTCGAACTTTAATAAGTTTTATACCTTTTATTAGACAAACAAGTATTACCGATGATGATAAAGGAAAACATTAGAGGAGATCGATATTAAACAGGGAAATAGTTTAATAACGATTTCCATACAACTTGATGAAAATCCGTTGTGTTTAAATTGAAGATTTTAATTTTAATCCATATTTATAGACTTTCTAGACAATTAATCTTTCATTGATTTTAAAAATCTTATCTCTATACTCGAATCTCTCTTGCACAAGATATGTTGCGCCAAGCGACATTAAGTATTGAGAGTTCTTGGCTAAATAACAGCTTGTATATTTATATACTTTTCCCTTATTTAAAAAAAAAATGTTACAACCATTGTAAACCCAATGCTCACAAGTATTTCTTCACTTACATTTAAAAGTTACTTAAACAGATTAAATCAATGACTATCCTTTGGAGCATACTCATCGATTGAATCCTGCACTCTTCGAGCACTTCTGTACTTGGACAATTATTTATTGCAATCTGGTTCATACGGTAAATTACTCTTTAGAGTTTACCATTACATAATATCTACCTTATTGTACCACCTCTGAGCTATATTAATTTAGAAGAGGTGACACAAGCCGAGTAGAGGAAACGTCCGCCGACCTCTCGAAGAGCTGCCGTCTAATTAACGACGTATCTCATTATGCCATCGCTAGCGCGAAGCGGATCTGCCATAACTGAATTATGTACTTGTTCTTATAATGAAACGTATTTCAATTACATTAATTAGAGCGCTCGATTATAGTAAGAATGTTATTTAATAACAATGGTTACCTTACTTTTGCAGTTTAATTAACTTTCATCATTTATTCCGGTGAGATGATGAAATGCACTACAATTACATTAATTAGAGTGCTCGATTAAAATAAGAACATTATTTAATAGTAATTATTAACTTACTTTTGCAGTTTAATTAATATCAATTTATCGTTCGTTCTCGTGAGTTGATGTAACGCACTGCAATTACATTAATTAGAGTGTTCGATTACAGTAAGAATGTTTTTAATAACAATGGTTTACTTACTTTTGGAGTTTAATTACCTTTTATCATTTAGTCTCGTGAGTCGATGAACGGTATTTCAATTACATTAATAAGGGTGATTGATTGTAGTAAGTCTGTTAGTTACTAACAAGGGTTCATTTATTTTTAGAGGTCCATTTTCTTTTATTTATCAGCATCGCGGATTAATTTGATCTTTTATTTGTTTCGCCCACGGAATTTAGGTGTTGCTAGTATACCGTAATTCCTCGGTTGACACGGACTCCAGATATAAAAAAACTGTACACTGTATTGTCATAATTGAAAGTTGTAAAAATAAAAAATACGCAATTATTTTTTTGTTCTGAAATAAATTTTTTTTAAGTTGGATTTTTTTGGTAAAATTTTTGTTTGTCCTAAAAATATCATAAAGTTTCTTCCGACACGGTCTTTATGAAATATCCCTGTACCAATAAGTTGCCTCACAATCGACCACTAATTGGCAGGAATGCTACGCTTTCACATCTATTTTCGTATGTATAATTCGTCGGCAGATATTTTTATTGGGGGATTAGTTGCAAACTTTTCCATGTTTCAAGTAATCTGCAATTTTGTTAAAGATGGCAGATAAATTTGTTTTACAGTGTTATTGGGTTTTATTTAATAACAGATAATGTAGTTATTGTGTTTACGTAGGTTTCAAAGTGATGATCTTTGAGACAGATTGTAAATTGCTCGAACGGTCCAATTTTGAAGTACAAAGATATTAAAAAAGTCCTTCTGAGAAATCTCTGAGTAGTATTCTAAAGGACATCATGCTATAGAAGTAACAAAAATAAACTATTTCGGCTGTTACATTGTCAGTTACAAGTCGAATTTTCTTGGCAGTGTATACCAGCGAACTGAGTCTACCCGACAATTTCTAATATGGGGGCCTAAAACAATTTATCATCTCAATTGTATACTTAAAAATACTGTTGTTTTCATGACGTTCGACGCAGTTTTATTTAACGGTATATTGGTTTCAACTTGCATCATGTATCGGTTTACATGAGCCAACATGAACCATGAATTTGGGCTTTGATTTTCAACACAACAAGAGAAAGACAGTATGCAGTGTATCGAGTTGATCAAACTGTAAAACGTCGATAGCGCGTCCGTGTTAAAATGTTTCTTTATTCTTAAACACGAATGCTTAACTTAGTTAGCATCACTGTTTACGAAAGCGAATTTGACACGAAACCCATCATAAATAAAGCACTATTTCATCTTCAGTCGTACCAGGTTGTAATAACTACATTTGAAATGCAATGCATTGTAAGCGAACAATTACCCTGGCACGTCACACTGCAACCCAGCTCATACATCATTACGTAACAATCCAGACCAAGAGGCTAATAATGGAAAGGTTTAATTTTCCGTTGCGTAACAGCTTCGAAGCGACAGGGTAAAGAGAGAACAAAAAGCAGTTGAACGTGCGCTCAAGCCTCGAACTGCTCATTTCGTTTTGTTTATGCAACAATTTAGAAAGGGAACAGCAAGAAAGCGGAGCTTGCATCCTCTTAATGGTAGGATGTCGAAAAACAAAAAAAATCCAAAGAACAATTACATATTCCAAGCTTTATGCCATCCGTTTTCTATTAGAACAGCTTATGAAACTAAAGACGCACCGTAGTGAAGTCATTAGTGGAGGATCGCGTGTCGATCCAGATTAAAATGGATTCGGCAAACAACGGTTTTAATGGAAAAATGTATTTAGAAAATGGTTTTGTGAACATTGTTTTGTTTCCATTGTGGATATATAAGATTTAAAGTGTAAGCACGCCGTTTAGCCGTATGTGCAAATACTTTTATGCTCGTGAAGTAATTTCGTGTTTTGTGTTATGGTATTTCACACCAGCGTGTGTGGCGCCACCGGAAGTATGTATGAATTATTGTTATATCGCTCATTTGCTACTAGCGCTTTTTTTGATCAATGAAATGTAGGAGTGTATTACGCTCCTTTGCCTACCCCTTCGGGGTAACAGGCGTGGTGTTACTTTTTTTTTAGTTCAGAAAAATTTGAAATCATAGTTATTGCCCATTATATGACTTGTGGACTACTGTGTGACATCTATTATGATATTCATAAAATATTTATGATTTCAAACTTTCTGAACTGTTTTCTGAAAGATAGTGTTTTTGAGATATTACACTCTAGACGCAAATGACAGATACGTAAAATCAAATAGAAAGGGAGGTGAGATACATTCTTTCAGTAACTTTCAGTATCTTGGTAAAGCTTGTCGGTGGAGATTATTTAATTTTGTGAGAATGCGCAGAAATTTTAATTATGGGTTCTCATGTTCGATAAACGCTATGCATGTATTATACCTGTCCAAGAGACTTATATTTTTTTCTGCAGATGTTTTACAAATGGAAAAATGTAGTTAAATTTATGAAGATGTATATTAAATAATCATCTTTTTAAAATTGTTATAAAGTGGTACAGTTAAAAAAAGTATATTTGCAACTCTTGAGATTTACAAATATGATTAAAAGTCAGTCTCCGCCGCGGCCCCGCTGCAAGCGGCGGGAGCTCACGAGGAAGGATCTCGTACAGGTCCGAAACTAGTCGGGCCATCCCGAAAAACGTACATGAGATAAGCCGTTACCTTTTTAATTAAGTGTATAAATACTCACGAAACATTTAATAGTAAAATATTTACAAATATCATCACATGTTCTGTTTGTTTCTTTTTGACCTTTTGTACAATTACAGCTCAACAGCAATGTATACATACATATATGACTCAATGAAGTGCGAAACAGAGTAATTCTGTTCGTTTATAGTACAAAACAATCCCGAGTTCATTCGTCCATGTGTTGCTTCGGGTACACATTGCATATTAAATAGAGAGTGCTGTCGGTAAAAAATAATTGTGTTGCTTTGTCAATACTCTGGGCCCTTTAATTTTATGTAGTATTCATTTTCGGAGTCACCTTGTGTTTTTATCTGACTCTAAATTTAAATTCAATTGGTAAAATTTTGTTGGAATATCAAGGTTATTAATTTTTGAAGAAAAAAGCTGTTTCTCTATACAGCATTATTGCTGTGTGCTGCGTGCTGTGTACTGTGTGCAGTAGGTACTCTAGTAGGTACTCTAGTAGGTACTCTAATATATACGAGTACATACGTGGGCTGGCAATCATACAATAATATGTTTTTACATTTCGAATGTCCATATCCTTAATTCTACGAATTGAATCGTTGTTCAGAGAAATAAATATTTGAAGGCAAAATGTTTTACTGAAGTTCAATTTGACTAATTCTTATTATGTGTGGCTATTGGTTACTTGAGATTATTTTAGTTTTTGGCCTTTTAACAGTATTTATATTGCAGGACCCATTAACTGTTTCATTTCACTTTATCACACACTCTTAAGAGTTGTTACAGGTTTAACTTGTTACCTCTTTTATCAAAGAGTTTTGTACACTTGTCCATAATTTGATATTTCAATGAATGTTGTGTTCGCGATGTAAAATGGCGACATTATCAGAAAACCATTATCAAGCTGGTTCCGTATTAGAGCTATGCCACACCTGGTTCGTACGATCGAATTGGAATCGTACACATACATTGGTTCACTATTTTACAACGACACAGAAACTAGCGACAAATTTATTGTAACAAAATGTAAAAAAGGCCCATTTTCTAAATTGGCACTATAAAAATGGATGTAAATCATCATACGCGACTACTTACTTCAGAGTTTTTTTTGTTTCTTTTTTTATATTATAATACGCCTGTAATCCCGAAGGGGTAGGCAGAGGAATGTGGTACACTCCCACGATTCACCAGTTACGTTTACGTGACATGGAATAGGTGGCGAGCATATTGCCAAACACCGGCCACAGATCCAGACTCTGAGCCACTACTAGAAATTCTAAACTAAAAAGATCTAATAGTACCCGACTCGGAATTTAAACCCAGGACTTCCCGATCGGCAGTTGCGCTTGCAACCATTCGACCAACGAGAAAGTCTTTATATTATTATAATGTCATGTTCTCTCTTCTTTACTAGAGTACTGTTATTATTACACGATTATTGAGAGTAACGAGTATTGAGTTGGTTTAATGTATTAAACCACTGAACGAAATCATCCATTAATAAAGGAATAAAATAATCAATATTGTAGCAGATCAACAAATTCACAGTATTGTTTTATTTTATCAGTAAATCTTTAAAAAGTCATGCCACTCGTTAGCCTTTCCTGCCTCTTATTATTGCGTATTATAAGCCATACAAAATTATTCATGGGTCACGCTATAAAGGAAAATTGGGCCATTTTTATAGAATCTTAAAGGAATTAAGTGATTGATGGGAGTTTACATAATGGGAATTGTTGCGATTCTCATTTAATTTCCTGTTCGGATATTTAGTCTGTCATTTTATTATGCATTTAACGAATGTACGTAATAAAAAAATATTTCTTAAATTGATATAGCTGCGTCGTATAAACGGATATACCTCAAGTCGTTTATTTTTATGTTATGTCACATTTAGTGGCTCGAAGACAAGGCAAACATGTTTAAAAATAAAACAACATTTTCATTAAAAATTGCAATCGCTGTCATAAGCATCCATTTATCACACTCTTCAATTATCATTATCAAATCTGTGTTAAGATTATGCTCATTACATATATTTATTTTTACTTCATATTTACCCGGATACCGATGGACATGAATTAACAAAGTTTAAAAAAATAATTAAAATTAAAATTTAAAAAAACATTGAAATTAAAATTTAAAAAAACAATTAAAATTAAAGTTTAAAAAAACGATTAAAAATGTTTATTTTGTGCCATTAATTATGTTGAAATTTGTCTCGCTTCCTGTAATTTAGGTGCGATGCTTTCTCGACATGTGATATCATCATCATCAGCTTCTAGATGTCCACTGCTGGACATAGGCCTCCCCTAATCGG
>DWJK01002129.1:0-15228 GCA_018248815.1 Croniades pieria auraria
AATAAAAAAGCATGGGTTACAAGTGCTATTTTTTGTGACTGGTTCCGTAATTGTTTTGTCCCAGAAGTTGAGACTTATTTTGAAACAAATAATTTGAATGTAAGGCCTTTCTAGTTTTGGACAATGCTCCAGATCACCGTCGTGAGTTTGAAACTATGCATCCCAATATAAAAGTGCTATTTTTACCCCCTATCACGACAGCTTCACTCCAACCCATGGACCAAGGGACAATCCAGGCCTTTAAGCTTTATTACATCAGACAAACCTTCAAAGTCATACTGGTCGACATGGAATGTTATCCTGATATGGATGTTATGCAATGTTGGAAGAATTTCGACAACGCAAAATGCATTGTTAACATAAAATAATCGTTGGAAGAACATAAGCCAGACACTTTGAAATCATTCTGGAAATAACTGTGGCCGGTACTGAATTTTGGAAATGATGAAGAATCCATGCAAAATCAAAATTCAACTGCAGATGTTGTTGAAGTTGCAAAGATAATAGGACAAGGTGGCTTCGAGCAGATAGAATCAACTGATATTTCGGAGTTGCTTGATTCGCAAGATGACAATCGAAACCGACTTGGAAGAAATGTTACCTCCGCATTGCACTGAAGAAGAGACTTCAACGAGCAGTGATAACATGAATGTAAAAAACTTGAATGAAGGCTTAAGAATGGCTAATTAACTCTGTTATTATTTTAAGAAAATTTATCCATCTATGGAAAGGAGCCTTATTTTTAAAAGGCAAATTTTTAGTGCTACTTCTGACTATCAATCTCAATTTAAACATCTTTGAAAAGTGTCGAAGCAAGAAAAATTACTAAATTCTTTAAACCTAAGATTGACAGTAAAGATTCATTTTACATGTTGCTTTTTTTGGATCCTTGGAACGCATGATTCTGTACTAATTACCATTCCATATTCGCGGTTTCTGTATTCACGGCATATTTACGCAAATAAGGAGCTTTTACAGTATGTTAAAAGATTATAATAAAAAAATATGTAATATTCATTGCTTACGAACTGGCAACAAAATATATTTTTTTTGCTTTTATACTTGTCAACGTCATACAAATCATAGTCTATGGTTAGACAGTAGCGCAAAGTCGAGATTTACACACGCTTTGTCGTAAGAGCTTGAATAACGTTCAAACTGAAAAATGCAATGAATTACGTTTGAATTTCTGCCACTTGGGAATCACTTGTAATACTAATCACATGCGTAAATTACGCATCTGTCACGTTCTTCTATATAATGCGTAATACTCATTGCGTATTGCGGTCTAATTAGCAGTGTCTAGTTATATGCTATAAATGGATAGTTTTATTAACACTAGAAACATAAGGAACGAACAATATTATGAACGTAATGTAACGTAATTCATACAAAACCAATTGAAAGTACAAATTGTGAATTTTATATAATAACGAATAATAAATACTTAACACAGAGGTTTACTAGTGGAACATGCAATTAAGGTAATTACTCCATTGTTTTACATAAACTACCAACGTCTGATGTATACAGCTATATATCAGTTTACAGATCCCTTATCATACCATAAACACACAGCGATAACTTTAAAAAATCAAAAGTAATCGCCGAGAAATGAATGACTTAATCTGTTATCTATTACTAATAATAAAGTGGTAACTGATCGCTGTCTGTACATGGCAAATATATTTAAAAATTCATATTGGGGTGGCTTTATATACGCAAGATAACCCAAAACAATGTTTTTTCATTTTGTCTGTTTGTCTGTATGTCTGGATGTTTGTGCACGCTAATCTCAGAAACGGCTTATCCGATTTGAATGCAGTTTTCAAAATTATATTGTGATGGGCTTCACTTAACATTTAGTGTTTTTTTCATTTAAAGCGGTTAACAAATAAAGAATTTATGTCAATTTATTTTTTCAAAACTTACGAAATATATGCGTACGAAGTCGCGGACACAGCTATTTTTTACTATATTTACTCTTGGTGATCATAACGTGATGTTCTTAAAATAGTTTTTTAATAGATTGTTCTCTAATTAATGCGGGTGAAACCGCGGGGCACAGCTAGTTTTTATACAAATGGTTTAATGGGTCCGAATTATTCTCGATTTCCTACTATAAACGTGGGTAATTATTTATTGTTCCTTATAGCAAAACCAATCTAGGTCAATACTCCATAATGCCAAGGCTCATAAAACATTATAGTTCACTTTCTAATATTAGTGATTAGGATTGAATGGTTCGACTAAATAAATTTAATAAGGACACAAAATAAATATTTTGCGTAACATAATAGATATTTTAAATACATTTTATTTTTAATTCCTTAATTCCATGATTTATGCACTTCAATAAAAATCGTAACAAATACTCCTATAAAATAGATAATAGAACAATTGTCAGTTATGAAATTAGGTATTCATGTTCTATTATTTCTTTTGCATCTTTTTATTAATAAATAAAAAAGGTTAGATAAATAAATGAAGTACTTAATAAATAAAAAGAATTGTGAGTGTATCATACTCGTAAATCAATAAAAACTGACGCGAGGAGCCAAAACGCTACCAATAATTTTAACTTTCACCACAGAAATTATAAATAACAATTTAAAACCATGACCAGTTGGCAACCAGTACTACTGTCTAAGATTCCAACAAGGCTCAATATTCCACCGCTTTGCGTAATACTTGCAAGGAATATAGCACGTAAATGACGCGTAAAAGTAACATCGGTCACGTCTTTCTTTAACGTGACACTGTGACGTGTGACGCGGTGCGTAATGAGATGGAACAGAATCGCTTGAACAATAATATATTCCGTGTAAACTTTGTACTTCGCTTACTTTGTGTATGCTTTGCTTATTCCTAACATTTTTACAAACACATGTTACTGACAATTTATTTTTGGCTACAAATATATAACTGCATCGTTGGTAAAGTGGTTGCAAGGAGGACTGCTGATCGACACCTCTAAGGTTTTATTCGTGTTCGGAAAAGTAGTATTGTGTTTTCTAACTTAAAATTTCTAGTAGCATGGAATTCGGATTTGGGTCTAGTGTACAGCGATAGATTCGCTCCTAGTCCATGATGGGACGTATAGAATAACTCATACTAAATGAATCGTGGGACTGTACTACACTTCTCTACCTAGTCTTTCGGGGCAATAGAGGCATGATTTTAATGTAGTGTTTTACAAATACATTTTATAGTGAGTGAAAGTACTTCCAATATTAATAATGCGAGACGATGAAAACCAGGTCGAGTTATCAAGCACGTGCGTTTTGTCGTTTTGCAGCTCGTAATTTTATCGATTTACCAAACATCAAATCTCTTGTAACTTAGTAGCGTTAGAGTATAGTAAATCGATATTCAATATTTAACAGTACCTACTACTCATAAGTGAATAAATTTTATTTTAATACACATATTTGTACGTATGTTGTACTCCTGGCTGCTACAAATAAAACCATACGATTCATAGAATTCACCAACGTATGTCTGAAGAGGAATAAAAAGATAAATATATATGTATATATAAAGAAAACAATCTGAATTCTGTACATGAAAAACAGTCCTTCAAGGCAGCATGCAGACTCTTGAAAGGAAATACACAAACAACCGAATCCTCTCATAATACATATACTTCACCAGACGGGATATTGAACAGACTAGCTTGATGAATCTGCCCTGTATTATATGTGTCGCTATAATTTGAAGTGTGATATGACACATCCGTGAAGTCTTTCCTTTCAGAGGGCGATTATCTCACAATAAGATGACCACTCAATAGGGCGAAGTTTTTTATATTTAAAAGGCAAGGCAAACAGACATGCGGCCCACTTGGTGGTAAGCGGTCATCGTCGACATCTGCGCCATCAGAGGATTTAATTTTGTGTTATGTAGCTTGAAGGACCTTTTTTGAATAACACAATTTTATACCGCACTTTTCCTTATAGAATGACCATTCCAAAACTTTGGAAGTCTGAAAACTTCGAAACTTGGTCCATTGTCCTCAACCATTTTACTATTCGACTATTAAACAAGGGTTTCTTCTCAGAATGAAAAAGGTTAAAGGAATAGTCTATCACGCTGAACAAGGGCAGATTGGCCAAATGTACTTCAAAATTTTTTAAACAATTATTTTTTAAAAGGGTTATAACAATGAGGTATCCTAGTAAATATGTATATAGAAAGTGAGAAACATTTCAGAATTAATTCTAAAAACGATTATCTCAGTCTAACTATTAACAAAAAATTTACATGTTACATGCGATCCATCGTAAACATTGGGTTGAAAAATTAGGCCCATATCTAAACGGAATTATTATAAATATCTGTATATCATAAAATTTTAAATATTCGATAATAAAAGAGTTGTATTAAACCTCTAATCGCTATATAGAGATCGCTATTTCCTAAAAACATTCTAGAGCACTATAAAACAATATAGGATATAAATTTGGACGATTATTTGAAATATCGGCATCTAACAAGAATTTCTACATATTAACCGTTTAACTGCAATATGGATAGCATGATTTATAATATTTTTAAAATCTTGCAACTCAAAAAGTTCATTTACCCGTCTTACAAAGAACAATTAAAATGCATTTATTACTAATAAGCGGTAACAAAATTGCATAAATATGTAATGTCTTACTGCGTAACTAAGTTTTTTATTGCGAAGAAATTAGCATACGAGCAAATAGGAGTCCCAAGAGGCTGCCGATATATACAGGTCGACTTGGAACAGGATAGGTTAGATATGTTTACATATCAATTGTTAATGCCTAGACAAAAGTAGTATTGGCATCCTAACGGCGCTAGGTAGCTTATATCCCAAACTGCTCCGTTCAAATCCCCTAGGCGCATGTAGGATGAATCTGAAATAACTATTATAAATCATATATTCAAACAATTGTCACGTTATAGATGTATCCACGATACAAATACTTAAATTCCATAATTGTTATATTTATCTTTAACTACTTTCGCCCGTGACTTCGTCTGCATGAAGTTACTTTGTGTTAAATCATATCGAAATCCAGTCAGTCGTTATCGCGTAATTGAGTAATAAACATCTAATTATGCAAACTTTCATTTATGTCTGTAATCGATGTTTCTTCAGAAATGTTTGACATAAGCAAGCGCGGTTATCGCAATCAACCAAACCTCACGACCTTGCTACATATCTACCAGTAACATTTCACCAGCAATCCATCCGCATGACAGTAAAAGGTGGTGTCCTTGACCACGCAGCTATGTATATGTATGTACGTACAAATACATTTGTGTGTTTGCTAATGTTTACGCACCGTGCACACCCGCTGACCAAACACTACGTGGTTTCGATGTAAGACCGTTACATATATCTACACTTGATTTTTCGGTATCATTTGTTTTTTGATTACCCGAGTAAATTATTAGTTGTATTACAGTACACTCCCACGTTTCGCCATTTACATTTAAGTCCCACAATGGAGTAGGTGGTGGGCCACCACCGGTGTACTACATTCCTCTGTCCACCCCTTCAGGGATTACAGGCATGAAGTTTCTTTTTTTTTATTATAGTCGTTCAGATTTTGCGCCTCTGTGTGTTTCGGGTACGAATCTGGGCATGTATGTATGTATAGTTAACCATACTTAAACATGTGTCTTATTATTAACGTTATCTTACCGTCAAGTAACAGATATAGCCTAGAATTATAGATATTAGTCTCTTCTACATATCTCCCGCTCCGAGCTCTGAGAATAAAATCCTTACACTTGTATATTTCTGACCTTACTAAATTTGTTCGTTGGAAAACATCGTGAAAAAAATTACCTATTTTTGTTCTCTAATGATTCACATTCATATAAATAATATCCAAATATATTCAATAATATTCAAATTCAAATACGATTCATATCTAGCGGTCCAGCCAGTACCCTTTTAAAAAATATATGAGTCGCCATCTTAGCCGGAAATAGCAGTGTCAATAATTTGTATAGAAATGTACACTTGTATAGAAATATCTGATAACCATAATAACTCGTGAACCACGTTTGTATGGTAAGGAACATTCTGGAATATCTTTTGAAACATAGAAATAACAAATAAGTACATGAATAATAATAAGAAGCAAATAAAAGATAAAATTAAATGTAGTCATGACTTTACCGAAATAATGCAAGTAACAAGGCACTTCCAATAATCGTGAGTGTACATTTTAACTTCAAATTAGTTGTAATAATATAAATAGCCTTGAATACCGTAAAAAATCCTTGTTCCTTAAATTGTTTTGATGTATTGTCCGTAGGTGATTTACCACGACTATCTTCTTGAAATTGTACTTTCTGAAAATGTGTTCTTATCTCAATCCGATCCCAACTAAACCAGACAACATCCAGGAACGCTAGTAATGAGTTTTTATTTACTGTCAATATAATTCTAGAAACGGCTGTTATTTATTGCCAATATTTTTCTAGAAACATCTGTGGAATGATTTCCTAATGCTTATTGAAGCAGATAATTTGTGGACATTATATATTTAGTTTATTTAGTCAAGAGGTTTGATTTCGAGTTTCTTAATATTTGCTAAACCAAGGTTGACAATAGTCGTGGGTATTTCATCAACGAGTTCCGGATCACATCGTGCGATCCCAGATCAGGTTTTTGTTTCATCAATATCACGTTTTGAGCGTAAACTGTGAGTGTCAAAATTTTTTATTGACCATCGCACGTTATATTATCTACGTGACATATTGTAAAACAGATGGAGTGGAGCGATTTAAGATATCTTGTTACTATAGCGCCAAAATACATAAAGACTAAATAAAAAATCTTAGAACCTCGTCGGATCCCAAACCTGGCGACAAAACCTATACTATGTTAAAGAAATGGCTCATAAACTACGTATATTTATGTACCTATAAATTTATACTTATATAGATTTATTTGCACACCTGGACAAAAAAAATCTACTAAACACACAAATATTTGTCTTGGATGGTAATCGAACCCACAACCATCAACTCGGCATTGTGTCTTACTAACCACTGAACCAACGGGCCAGTCCTAAAATCTGATATAATGGTCACAGAGAATGATAACTATAAAGTACATAATACATAAGTACTTGGCAAAAAAACAGTAGACAAAAAATGAGACCATCAACTGAAAGTGTTACAGCTGTTGCCGCGTCATACTCTATTTGTTAGATTGTACGTATTATGTTTACGTATAGTATTTTAAGTTGATGCAAAAAGCAACCTTACGTAATTTGTGATGGAGTGTTTAAATTCAAAGACGTAATCGGAAATAACAAAAAATCTACTGCACATACTATTTGAAATGGTACGTCACTATTGAACCCACAACAACAACGATGGACGGTACATCACTATACAACAATAGGATTAGTAAAAAAAAACACATTCAAATGTAATTTATGCTTTGTTACATGCATTAGATTTTTATTTTCTCGCTCATTATCGTTACTCGTTCGTACGTGAACACGACATTTAAGCATACATAGCTCATAAGGTCAACTGCAAAATGTGCTGATAAGCTTAGCTAAAAAAGTTGTCCAAAGGAAAACATTGGCTTAAATACGAGTACATTTAGTGCCTTACAATTTTTTCGCATCAACTTACCATCCATGTAATGTAGTGTCGTCATCACCAGTATCTTTATCATCAATATCATCATCATCTTCATCGTCATCTTCATCTTCATCTTCATCTTCATCGTCATCCTCATCGTCATCCTCATCGTCATCATCATTATTCTTTTTATCACCCCCCCTGTTAGACACTTCCCTTTCTGAGATGGTTTAAGGCCTTAGTCTGCCATGCTGACCAAGTGTACGTTGGCAAACTAATATGCCTTATTGTAATGTATTGTATATTATTAGAATCAAGGCGTTGCACGTGATCAGAGATTTTAAGCCCACAAACATTGACCATTACCGGAAGCTTAAACGCTGCTATGTAAATTATATTTCCAGTCATTCTTACGTCACCAACGCGGACTGTTGCTTAGTGAGTGTCTAATAAGGTAAAATACATTTATGGTCGAATGTCGTATAAATAATAATTTTAGTAATTCGTCTGTCCGTCGATATATCCATACCTAAACTTCTTAGATCCATTTTATGACACTCAGTCAGGGTATTAGAACCTACTATAAAATTCATCCTGTGTCATAATTTTTGCATCTATAAGAATAAAGAAAAATCAAACGTATGGAAAAAATATTAGTTAACCACGTATACAACTTTCATACAAAATAATCATCATCAACCCTTTTATTGTTCCACTGATAAACAACAATTGAAATGAGAGGGCTAAAACCGTATTCCACCACACTGGCCGAGAGCTGGCTGAAAGTGGCAGACAAATAGTATTCATGCCATTAACAATGGCAATCCAATCCAAAGCCTCTCAAAAATCCACAGAAGAAAACTGCGTTTTATATACAACAAAGCGCGGTAAGGTATATTGTAATTCGTAATACTATATATACCTACTACATGTTGTGGTATTAGCAGTTGTACGTATGACGGTGTCATTACTAATTGTAAGTCGCTATTCTCTATGCCACTGTGCATTTCTCGAGTTGCGTAGCGCATAGTTATGTAATCGTAACTCGGTCAATGTCTCGTCAGACCAGTACACCTTTAGTTCTATGTCTTTTTGCTTTAATAGGCTAATTTTCGCAACTAACCTGTTACATGCCCTCTTTGTAATTGACTTAGTTGTTAGAATAATCGATTTAGTTGTTGGTCGAGTAGATAAATTAAGTTTTAATTAGCTGTAGGTATTGTTTTCTTGGTTAATTTAGTATTAATTAGCTGTATAGAAAAGTCGTAGGAGACTCTTCGAATGTTTGAAATATTTATTCAATAAATCAACACTGCAGAATATAACGTAAGTACTTCCCGAAAGTCAGTATTTACCACGAAAAGTAATAAGACTCAGAACAGTAGATATAACGGAAGTTTATTTATCAGATATTTTAATTTAATTTTAAAAACTAACGTTAAAACAATGGATACTTGAATAATTTTGTTATATAAGTAAAATAAATTAAGTATCACTAATCTGTCACTTTCTATTAAGAACCAACATTGCATACATTATAACTGCAATACAACATTGGCACATATAACAAAGTAATATGAAGAGGGATAAAAAGACAAATTTAAAACACTAACTAAAAAAAATATTAAAGTTGTCTGTTCTAATACAAAATAGTTATTACTGGTGGTTACTTTCAACATTATGTACACGGAACATAAAACAGAACAGAGAACAAAAAGCACTGCAGTGTTTGATTTTAAAACTTGTGACGGTCATCTGGGGAGGGGACGCATTGGTATCCTTTTTTGTGCATTTACAAAGCAAAAACAGGTACCTATATCGACGGTCCCTACGTACATAACGACAAGTCAAAAATGGCATTTTTTTTTATTACATATATAGCTTGAGATTGTCCATATGCTACCTATAGAATATTATACCTATGTAAGATTTTTTCTTAAATATTATGTATTTAACTCAATATACAAATCGTATAAGAGAACAAGTATTATAATTACAAGGAATAAGTGTCGTATATGCAGATATCTATACTTATCGTTTTGTACAATGTTTAAAAATGCGCGCCATTCGGTGCAAATGCCGTCTTGTCTGACCTAACGTCATTCACACGGGAGTTCCCCAACGAAACGTGTAGATGCTTGAACGCGCGGTGAAAAAATTTATGTTTTGATTCATTTAAAAATAATAACATAATTCTACGTTTTCATTAATCATTTTATTTGAAATCTATTTTAGTTAGCGTTTTCTTCATTCCTGCGTATAGAAAGGTATCTCAGACTTGCCTCACATGCTTTTATTTCTATTTCAGCGTAATAACGGTCACCTACCAGTTTTACCAGGAAAATATTAAATATATACATATGTATAAATATCATCATAAAGTCTCTAATTCTAATAAAATATTACAGAAAAAAAAATTTATAATTGTATATAGAATTATTTCTAGAGCGGTTTGAACACAAAATACGCTCTCCTGAAAACCTCTATTTTGACATGTCTTTATGTACGTAGGGACCGTCGATATGTAGTTATAGAAAAAAATTACGGAATTAATTATTATCTGTGTCACTAATAAAAATACAGTTGTTAAAAATTATGCGATTTTTATGACCAACTGGTCGTTCACGTGATAAGATTTTTATTCTCAGAATTATTGGCGTTTTCATGTTTTACATATATTCTCTAATTTTATATTTTGTTAGCTACTAATTACAAATAAATGGTATCCACTAATTTTTTTGCAGTAAATTATATGGAATGTTAGTTAAACAATAGAAAATAAATAATAATAAATAGATAACACTATATAAAAACGTAACATCACGCCTATAATCTCCGAGGGGCAGACAGAAAAGTGTAATACGCTCCCACATTTCACCAGTTACGTTTACGTCCCATGGAATAGGCGGTAAGCCTATTGGGACAGATCCAGACTCCGAGTCACTACTAGAAATTCTAAATTAGAAAAATCCAATAGTACCCGACCCGGTTTTGAACCCATGACCTCCCGATCGGTAGTCGGGCTTGCAACCACTCGACCGACGAGGCAGTCTATATTAAGATATAATAAGATTTAATAAACATTATGTATGTCTTATAAATATCCTATCGTTAAGTTTTGTACTGTTTTTAAAGTAAAGTACAGAAAACTGTAACTTTAATGTAATATATATTACAAATACATTTGAATAAATAAAATACAATAAAATAAAACGTTAATTTTTTACGCTTATGCTGTCAGTGTCCACATTATAATTGTCTAGCTCAACGGGAACACAGAGTAGAAATACATAAATATGTACTTTTATACTGAATAGCATTTAAACTTACAATTTAATGAATTGTTATTGGATTTCAACTACTGCTGGACGGACCACCAATGTACTCACACACACTACAGTACACATGTAGCAGTTATTTAAATGGAATAATTTACATGGCCGTTATTATTCTTTTGATTTTTTTTATTTGGTTCTAGTTTTGACGTCACAATTAGATTGGCATTACGTAATCCAACTATAGTCATTGTTGTATAATAGTTAATTTGTAGATGTAAGATTGACCGGAAATGAATATTAAGCCGATGTAACATTAATGTTATTGGCATGTTTTAGTTTTTTTTTACAATTTGTAGCGATATTTTAAGTTTTTTTTTTAAACTATGTGTGATATGATATACATATGTTTTTGGAGACGTGTTTTTTTTGTGTCCGATTAACGTTCCATTTGAATAGTTTAAAACATAACAGAATAGTGAAAAATAGCTATTAAATTCAGCCCTAACCATTACCCGCGAGTTCTCTCTTTAAATTAACATTTCAAAATTTGTACACCAACAACCCATAGAGTAAATCCATAGTTTCGAACCATAGAGAATATTGTTCTAACATTCG
Source organism: Croniades pieria auraria (assembly GCA_018248815.1). Lineage (NCBI taxonomy): Eukaryota > Metazoa > Arthropoda > Insecta > Lepidoptera > Hesperiidae > Croniades > Croniades pieria. The sequence continues at coordinate 11,481 of DWJK01002129.1, forward strand.
TACAGCGCAATAATGTAACAAAACCATAGAGATTATTTCTATTATTCTAAAATGTCCACGGTATAACAATGTAACAATAACACGTACATACATACATACATACATGTATTAAATCTCGATGGAATAAAAAGGGTTGATTGCATCTCACATCTGTTACGTGACATTGATGACATTGCGCAGCGTCCGATGCAAGCGGTGACATAACCTGGTGGCCTCGTTTATTTGACTTTATAACTTTTTTGTATACATGTAGTTAAACACGTGTTGATACGAGGATAATGAAACGTTATTTAAAATTTAATAGAAAAACTGCTGTAATTCCTATTCTGTTGTTAGTTACTTAATGTGTATTAGGACATGTGTGTGCGTGTATATGTGTATACGTACATATACACATACGTGTGCACGTGTGTGTAAATGTGTGTGCGTGTGTGTGCGTGCGGGTTATTGTTTTAATCAATAAAGAGATATTTAAAAATCTATTCTCTGAAACTCTTTCCTTGCTGGTTTTGTTACATATAAACCTAGTGTTTCATCATCATGAACATCGATATTTTTATCGTTCCCTTGTAGGGTGTGGGTGTCCTTTCAGAATGTGAAAGGTTAAGGTCTTAGCTTTACATGGCTGACGTGCGGCAGCACTATGAATGCAATATAGGAATATAAAATAAACTTCAAACTATTTTACTAAATTAATTTTAAAACTATTAATATGTATTTCCTTCCAGAAAACTACTGCTTATATATTATTCGTAAACGTGGTACCAATTTTGTACTCGATACAAATTCCGAAATCGAAATGTGTTTTAAAAATCGATATTTTTGTTACAGGTACGTTGCTATTGCGGCTTTTCTACTATCTAAATTACTGGTATAGTTAAATATTTCATCTCTGTTCTGTTTACATATGTTTTGTTTCGTTCTATCTTAGCCAAATTGATATATGTATGATAGGGATAAAATATGTCATAATGAAAACGTTTGCTTAACTTCTTATTTACCTCTGTATCCAGAATCACTGGAATGAGAGACTAATTGCTAACGTATAGATAGACTGGACAGTAAATAGTTAATCGAGTCAGGCGTTATTTTGCGGAAATTGTTGATCATCAAGTTTAAATTATTTTGCAATAATAAACACGGTGACCACTTACCAGCAGGTGGCCCGTCTGCTTATTTGCTAGGCTAAATATAAATCAATAATAAAGTTGTTACTACTGTAAATAAACTATGTAATAGACTGTACATAATTTTTAAACTAAACTATTCAAGATTACTTACGTACCTGCTTGACTATCATACATATGTTGTTTGGGTTGATCAATTTTTGGACAATTTTTGGACCTGTACGAGATTCTTCATCATAAGCTCATAACATTTTGCAGTAGATATTCAATATTAACATATCAAGTCAACATATACATATAAAGTACCTCAATAAAAACAAACAAACGATTCAGCAAATCGCACGACCATACTAACAGTTAAACATGTAGTATCGGGGACGCGGAAACGTAAACATCCGTAGTGGCGACGATTAGGACGTTGTTTTGAGACAAAAACAACTTGCTTCCCAACGAAGCACCGTTACAATATATTGTACACTGAAGCAGAAAAAGTATTCATCATTATCATCATCATCAAAAGTTTACTCCCGTCCATTATAATGTCCAGCAGTCACTCCAATAGCACACTACTGGACTGGAGCTTCAGTTCTTTGCATTAAAGAAGTATCATTACGTAAAAATAAAAGGTGATCGAGGGCTGATCAGAAAGTAACGATAATAGAAATAATATACGGAGATTATGATAAAAAAAAATATCTTTCTACATAGTCTCCTAACAAGTCAATACATTTAGTCCATTTTTTTTGTAAACCTAAAATTCCCTTTGAAAATATCTTTTTCTTGACTCTCCCAAAATGACTCAACAGCAGCCAACACTTCGCTATCGTCTTCAAATTTCTTGCCCCGGAGGTGTTTCTTGAGTCGAGGAAAGAGGTAGAAGTCACAGGGAAATAGATCTGGCGAATAGGGCGGGTGTTCAAGCAGTTCGAATCCCGCTACTCGAATAGCAGTCATTGCAACTTCAGCTTTGTGAGTCGGTGCGTTGTCTTGGTGAAACAGCACTCCAGCTCGAAGCTTACCGCGTCTTTTTTTTAATAGCCTCACGCAATCTTATTTGGTCTGCGTAGTAAGAGCCTGAAATAGTAGCTCCCTTTTCTAAATACTTCACCATAATTATTCCTTCAGAGTCCCAAAACACAGACGCTATAACCTTTCCCGCTGAACTTGACACCTTGAACTTCTTTAGCGTCGGTGAGGAGGCTCGCTTTCAAGTCATCGACTGCTGTTTGGTTTCAGGATGAAAATGGTGGATTTAGGTTTCATGATTTAAAATGTAACGGCTTAACTCACGTACGTTTTTCGGGATTGCCCGACTAGTTATGGACCTGTACGAGGTCCTTCCTCATGGGGACCCGTCGCTTGCAGTCTCCGACCCGACCTCACTGCAAGCGACGGGTGCTCATGAGGAAGGACCTCGTACAGGTCCGAAACTACTCGGGCAATCCCGAAAAACGTACGTGAGTTAAACAGTTACATTTTTAATCATGTGTATAAATACTCACGAAACATTTAATAGTGATCTAGGTTTTGTCTATGGTCACAAAACGGCTCAAAATATTTTCCTTATCTGCTTGGTACTTTTCAAGATTCGTCCTTGAAATGTCGACTCGTTTTTTCTTTTGTTCGTCGGTTAGCATTCTGGGTACCCAACGCGCCGAGACCTTTTTCACATGCAATTCCTTCACAATAATTTTTTGAACGCTGCCATATGAGATCCCTGTGACCTCAACTACATGCCTGATGATGACAATATAACATCTTCAACGTTTTATCACGTTTTCGTCAGTAAGGGACTTGGATGGCTGTCCTTCCCGATGTTCAACTTCAGTCGATGTCATCTTACATTCCTTAGTCCAGCGTGTAACTGTAGATTATGGAGAAGCAGAGTCCTCCAATGTTTTCACGAAGTCGCTATGGATGTCCCTGGTAGACATTTTTTCAAGAAGAGGTACTTAATGACAGCTCTAATTTAGTTTTTCTCCATTTTGATGTTATCTCTTCGGCGGTTCGTATTCAAATGAATGTATATTTGTTTTTTTTTTCAAGTGGCTTATGCGGTTTTAGTGGCGAACCCAAGTTGCTCCGCCTGAATTAAGGAAAGTGGGGAGGGATAGGATTGAGGCCAAGCACGGGCTGGACCTCCAACTCCGCCCAGCGAGAGAGGGTCTGGCGGCTTTGCGACCGAACCGCGACTCGGACCTACATAGGCACGGATCGACACGGTGTGTGCTTATCGTAAGGCGACGTATATATTTTATGTATCTATCTTTCGAAAACCGTGACCTATTTAAATGAAATTTTCGTACTAACCTAGTGGAGTATATAAGCAAAAAAAAAAAATTTTTTTTTAAAGTTTTATACGCACTAGAAATATCCGATTACTTTTTGAGCACCCCTCATAGAAGCACAGCATAACTGTAAGTACAAAGATAGTTGGCGCTCGATGCTCTCTGCCTACTTCGTAAGGAACTTGGTGTGAATATATAGTAATAACATATTTTGCTTACATATCAAATTAGGTATATTCAATTAGCAATAGTAGTGCGTTAGTAGTAGTTAGTAAAAAAAAAAAATTTTTCTAAGGTGTGTGAAGTCCCCAACCCGCACTTGGCCAGCGTGGC
>DWJK01002130.1:0-15227 GCA_018248815.1 Croniades pieria auraria
GGCCTTAACCCTCTCAATATGAGAGGAGACCCATATTCCAACAGTGGAATGACAAATGGGTCGATTATTATTATTTATCTGAACTAAACAAGCGGGCAGCCGTTATGAGTGGCGCCTGCTACCGATGGATATCTTGAGGCCATCAATTTCGAAGAGGACTGTAGCAATAGGACTGTTAATGTCGGTTAGTCTATTTCGTTTACTTTTTAACTACACATATAGACAATATCTTCTGTATAAATTAGTAACAAGAATGTACAGATATGCCTCTTAGATGCATCAACGTCTACTGATTCCTATCAAATCGCGACAATTCGTAGAAATTTTTTCTGTATTCGTCTTCAATTTGCTATGCATTTGTAAGGTTTATTTTAGGCGTCATGGACAAATAATATTCGAAACGCGGCCAGTAGTTATGAGTTTAACTTAGCCCACGAATATAATAGTCTGCGGTGTAAGATGTCCCTTTACTCTGCAAATACTAGCAACGAGGCATTCCTTTACGCAATTGATCCTAACGACGACTGGACGTGAGTTATTCGAATCTAAAATTTATTACACGTGTCGACGAGTACAAACAAGCATAATATCATAAAACTTGCGATTGGGCTAGTCATCGGCCGCATCGCTCACTGTAATGTAATGCCCTTTCAAACGGAACACCAATCAAAATCGACTTCAATACAAACGCTTTTTACTTCCTCCGAGATGAAGCTTCATACATTTTTCATGCGACGAATGCTACCAGACTTATCTCGTCAACTTATTTTTATTAACACCCCGACCAAAAATCGACCTTAATACCAAGCGATAGAGTAGTAATTAGGCCAGGAAATAATCCTGTTTGTCTGTTTGATCGCAATTAAAGCGCAGAAACGCACGTCATTAGCGCACACGGCAATATTCCACGCTGTTTCTTGCTGGCAAACCGGTGAGTACAACTCTTAACGCTAGTTCCTATACCATCGAGCAGTTCGTACACGCTGAACTGGTGTTTAAAACCAAGGTGTAAAACTCAAAATGGCTTGCATAGTTAGGATTAAGGTGTTATGTGTACAGTGTGAACGCTTTAGTCATTTTCATCAAGATACCGTAACCGATGCCATTGTAATATGATCTGTCGATTGGTATTTTGATGAGAGGCTAGCAATTTTATTATGGCTTCATATTTGGAAAGTTGCTTATTAAACTGATCAGCGCGATAACATAGCATTGCTAGAATAGCAGTATATTCGTTTTTGTTCTCGCTGTTTTTCCAGGGATTTCTACATTCTTTCCGGAATGTTCTCGAACACCAAACACATAACTCATGTTTACTTCCTGACAATGTTGCGTTGATGTTGCCATCTTTTTATTGCATGTTGTTTTCTTTGCTTACAGATGAAATTAATTTCATAAAATTCTGTAGTTGTCACACACGGTGTTGTAACTTTCCTTGTTGTAAAAAACATTTTCCTCTAATTGGTTAGTTGTAAAGTCATTAAGATTTTTTTCCTGCAACGTTTATCGATGCAATATGTAAGCGAGCATCTCGTACATTCAGTTTATGATAACTTTTTACTGTTCTACTATCACAGACATTGTGAAAACATTTTATATATTTTCTAGACATCTCGTTATCATTATTGCTAACCAATTAGGTATGTATCTTCACGTGGCGTTTGACGAGTGATCTGTCGAGTTCATACACGTCATGCATTTTTTCCTGAATGGATGGAAAGTGGAATTTGTTAAGGGTATTCCCACCGTCTGAAACCTATCTTAAACAGTGTTAATTGATATAATTGGGTAAGTCCTATTGTTTCCAGAAGCTGTGTAATACGATTTAAATACGCTACATATCATCTATCTGTACTAACTAGATTTAAATACTCTGCATAGATAGCTGCAAATGTTCTTTACATTAATTAAAGCGAGGCTGTGAGGTTAGCTTCAGGATATCGTAGGTTCTGTAATAATAGGTCAACGTAGGTTGTCTCGTAGCACTCTTCTAGCAAAGGATTCGGTCACAGAAATAAATATCTCGAAACTGCTGCAGTGCGGCGGCAGATCGCGTAATTTATTGCATACTTTTGTATTTCGGACTTATTTAAAGAAATTGTCAGATTTTGTCTGATATCCCAAATAGAAAAATAATACAAAATATATACCTAATCATAATCGACTGCGTATTTGGTCGAATGGCTGCAAGCGCGACTGCCGATCGAAAGGATCGGGAGGATCCTGGATTCATATCTCGGGTAGGGTACTATTGGATTTTTCTAATTTAGAATTTCTAATAGTGACTCGGAGTCTGGACCTGTACATAGTATATGGCAATAGGCTCACCATCTATTCCATGGGACTTAAAAGTAATTGGTAAAACGTGGTAGTGTAGATAATACACTCCTCTGCCTACCTCTTCGGGGATTAGAGGCGTGATGTTACGTAACGTTTATAATCATAATCCTTTTCATCACTTCACTGTCGCTCATCTTATCTCTGAGATAATCTTCTTCTCTCGAAGCGAAGGGTTAATTTATAATGTACAACGCTGGTGATGTTCAGAGAATCAGATTTTAGAGTTAGAAAACTTTATGGAAAAGTGGATATTTAAGTTGTCTCGCGATGTTAATAATGACGTAACGTAACGCACGGGTGCCTGGCACAGCGTTCACAACAGATCTCATTCATGGGAGGCCGAAATCTACGTCCTTAGAATATCAGTGCTTTAAAAAAAAATCCCATGTCTATTAACAATTTAATTCAACCCGTGGCAATGAGGGCAATATTCGCTACATTGTGACATGAAATAATAATATTTGTTTACTCGTATTCATATTTAAAACGGGCAGTGTTTGCCAGATAATTTTCTCAAACAAAGTGAAATAAACATATCGTGGCATATGTGTAAATTTACATTATGTCATAGATATTAGCATTTTCCCTAACATGTCAGATGGACACTACTTACTTTCAGGTGTTCCATCCAAATATATGTTATCGCATTATATCTTAAATATATTTCACTGGCATGTATATTATCGCATATAAAACGGTAGTTTTGTTGATGAATTCATTTAAGCAAAACGAATTTGGTCCAACTTGATTCAATCTGATCCCATCCGATCCAATCCATTTCGACTAGTCATTAGTGCCAGCAACGCTTTTTAATCCAATCGTGAAAGGAACATTTGGATCTATTTGTGATGGAAAACGGTTGTTCATATTGAATGTAGTGGATTCGTTAGGAATAGCTCATTTCTATAGATTTCAGGCTTACCATTGTACAGGTCTATGGTTCAAATCCTGGCACGAGTGTAACTATAAAATTTCAATTTTAAAATTTGGTTGGAAATAGTCTGGCTTTAAACATTGGTTTTTACGATTAATACGAGTATTACTTGCTACTATTATAGAAAACTTGGTAAGATAACCTATACAACTAAGAATTTTCCATAGTGTTGTCTGAGGCGTGTGTTGAATGAAGCTCAATAAGCTGTTTCGTTCTGAGAAGTGGCTCGAGCCCAAAAGTAGAACGACAAAGGTCTCGGTAAAGGCAATATTGCCTATTTAATACAAAACTATATGAAAAGAGCTTCTATTTGTAAAACTACAGAAATATTCTTATTGTAGCATCACGCCAGATCCCTTACGGGTTAGGTGAAATAATCTGACCTACTTCAAATACATATATAAATATTTTATTGTAACAAATATTGGTATGCAGTTTTTTTTATTTAAATAGGTCCATCATATTTGGCTACAGTCAGTCAATTCAAAATTCACAACTTAAAAAATACATACATACGCACATACATACGGAAAGAATTGAATAGCAGTTTAATAGTTAATTATAAACTTTATCCGCTGTAACGCACAGAACGGTACGGACAAAGTTTGTCCGCGAACGTTTAAACTAGATTTATCTCATTGATTGGTTCCAGCCGCAGTTCGCTCAACAGCTCGATAACTTGAAACAAACACTTAATGGGGAAACGGCAACCGTTTCTTATTGATAAATCTCGTTTGATTGTTTGTTCGTGGAGCTCATTTGTATTTCTAGATCTCGTTCGTATTCCTTGATCTCGTTTGTATTTCTGGATTTAATTTGTATTCTTGGAACTCTTTTGAATTTTTGGTTTCGTTTATATATTTTTTTCTATTATCATGCCGGGTGCCTTTCACATTTGTTTTTTTTCCGATATATTTAGACTTTACATTTTAAATAATTAATATATTATAACAATAATCGACCTTTACTTTTGGATGCTAGTTAAATTATTTTCGAAATAGGTTAAACAAGGAACATAATTTATGATAATAAAAAATATGTATTTAGAATACCCTGTAATGGCTATCCAACGTAATTTGAAATGTAATGCCTTTAAACGTAGCATCACGCCTGTAATCCCCGAAGGGGTAGGCAGAGGAGTATAGTACACCTCTACGTTTCACCAGTTACGTTTAAGTCCCATGGAATAGGTGGTGAGCCTATTGCCATACACCGGGCACAGATCCGGACTCTAAGCAGTGGCTCGGAGTTCGGATCTGTGCCGGGTAGTGACAAGAAATTCTAAATTTAAAAAATTCACTAGTACCCGACCCGGTATTTGAATCCAGACCTCCCGATCGGAAACCGCACTTGCAACCACTCGACCTACGAGGCAATCAAGAAAATGCATTTAATTTTCTTTTAATTTAACTTTTTAGCATGTGCCACTCCTCAGATTTTGCAAAATCCATAGGCGACGGTGACCATTTACCAGCAGGTAACCCGTCTGTCTATTTGCTAGGCTAAAAATAGAAATAAAGATTAATGTACTCATTTCTTTGACATAAGATACATTTTATAGGTATTACGAAACTCTGTCGGGACTGACATAAATATGACAGTTAACTTTTTAATTAAACCAAGACAGGCGTGACTCAACACGTCATTCCATTGTGTATTGATGTATCCATTAATTATTAAATATATATGTTCAAACTTATTAAGTAATGGGTTTTACATGCTGTATAAAGTGAAATTTAATTAATAAATTGATAATCGAATGACATAGACGTTAGTTTGTTGTTGTGTTCAATACGTCAATATAGAAATGTAAGTTCTGTAGTAACATAAATAAGTAAAAATATATTAATTTTCAATAGATTTCCTTTTTGGTGTTATAGCAACCCAGAATAGAAGAGCCAATTCTATATATCTGTCCAACCGTATATAGAATAAGCCAAATATATCGCTTTATTGTATCACGGAACATATGTATATTTAACCAGCAAACATACTAAAAACTTCCGTAATGTCTACTTTGAAGCGTCATCAGCCCTGAGTGTTAAATAAAAATCCGTCATAGCACAACATTTACTTACAAAGTTTGTAACAAACACACAATAGTAAAAATATATCATCTCATCTTCTGACTGATCTTAGAACTGATGTTACGACTGATCTTAAGACTGATCTTATGACTGATCTTCAGACTGATCTTAAGCCACATATTAGGACTGATCTTAAAACTGATTTTTATACTGATCTTAATACAGATCTTCAGACTGATCTTAAGACTGATCTTAAGAATCATCTTAAGACTCATCATTTTATAACAGAAAACCCACCTTAAGATCCTAAAAGGGTAAACATCACTTGAACAATTAGATGACGTCATAATGACGTTACGTCCGTAACGTATAAGTGCAATATACATTCTTTATTGTTTTGATGGGTGCTACTAATGAGAGCATTTCAGGTCCATTATGTAGGTAGAATGACTTTTGTGAGTCGAGAGGCGGAGAATAGATGCGCCCATCGTTATAAGGTCAAGGGGCAATTAAGTCGGCTCGTCAATGTGAATAAAACTGTTTTTAAGATGTGTGACCATTTTTTAACATGGTTTTAATGAATTTATTGTGGTCAGGCTTATTATTTTTGATAAGAGACGGGTATTTCGTGTTATAGATGTTTAAACGTTGCTGTTGAAAATCATAATTATTTATTTGAGAAAAAATGGTATTCATCATCATCATCGATGATATATCAGTCTCCTGGTAGGTACTGGTGTCCTCTCAGCATGAGAAAGGTTAAGGAAATAATCTGTAATGCTGGCCAAGTGCGGGTTAACAGGTTTTACACGCCTTTGACAAAGTTTTGGAGAACTCTATGGTATGCAGATTTCTTCGAAATGTTTTCCTTAACAGTTGAAATGGAATAAGAATATAAAAAAATGCTTTTAGAGCTATTTAACTGTGTTTAATATATATTTTAAAAGCAAGTGCTAAAATGAGTAGGAATGTTCGGGCAAATATGAACCATATAAATCAATACATAGGGTTGAAAATCATCTTTGGCGATATGGTTCGAAATTATACGGTTATATTTTGTTACCTTCGAGATAAATTTATTGGAAATTGCAAGTAAAAATTCGGAGGCAATATTTTTGATACTTTTCCTAACGTTACATTCTCTCTTGGGTAGCGCTTTAAAAGAAATAGTGGCAAATGGTGATATAATTCTTATAAAGCCGTATATTCGTATAAAGCCGAGTGCGCACATGCAGTTTTATTGCAATTGCTCATAGGTAAAGCGGACTACATACAGGCAGTTATTTTCATTCAATATAGTAAAAAAAATTCAAAAATTTATGGAAAAATTAAAAAAAATATGCAATTCTCAGTAATTCTTGCGAAATGTCAAACACCATGTTTATTAACCTATTTAGTTGTGTAAATATATATTGAAAATCCTCAATATATCAGAAGCAAAAAAACAAATACCCTTGAAATTTATTAACAAACGCGAATAATCACTTTATAAGTAACCATAATAAATAAGTTTACCGTGTCGTTGTTTCGAAGTAATTGTGAGGCATTGACCCTTCTTAGACGACTTGCTCCAATTCATTTCACGATCAGACATCACGACAGTTTTTGAACGATTTATATGTGACGTTAAAATATAGTGTAAATTGGTGTAAGTTTATAACAAGCGGGTAAAAGTAACAAAATGCTATATATAAATATATTAAAACTACTACGTACGAGCCCTCGTTATTTAAGCAGCCCTGGATTAGACTCCTCTAGCTATTTAACGACACTAGCAGCTCTAGCAACTCGCACAAACGAACTGCATTTAGACGATGGTATGTGTGACTGAAGACGTCTGCCAAATTCTACATCTGTTGTCAAATTCACGGGTAAATATATTTTAAAAACAAACTTTTTAAAAGTGGTCGTGTTATCAGTTTCTTTGTTAGTTTCCGCTGGATGACCAACCAGATAGCAATTTACGAATAAAAAATTCTCCATGCTTTTTCTCCAACTTCTCGTTCGGAAAGTGTACAGGTATATTTTAGAAGCAGTTTAGGTATATTTTAACTCTCGCTACCAAAACAGGAAGATATTAAAGTGAGATAACATTGAATTTTCTTTCCTTAACATAATTTCTTCTTCTTTTAATACTGTAACGAGACCTTTTCCTTTAAGATAGCCATTGATTCTTCCGGATATCCGGATTGCTACTGACTACAGCTCTTATTCGTGTTCTGAGAAGCGATTCCCAGCTATTTTTAACTCAATGTTTGATCCATATTTTGTTACTGATGTAAAATAGGAAAACCAAAAAACTGGTAATACTCTAGAAGTAGAGTAATTACTTTTTCCTTGCATATTTCCAAAAACTTAACAAAAAAGTCGTAATCTTCAGGTTACTGATAATACTCGAAAACTTCTAACGCTAACCAAAATCAGCGTAATGTTAGCGTAATATCAAACTGTTAAAAGCAAAGTATTGCAGAAGCAGAACTTGGTCTTTGCCAACGTTTAAGTAAAGAATTTTATTATGCAAAGAAATCTATACAGGAAAATATGTATTACGTACTCAGATGCATCCAAAAAGACAGCTTGACTATTTCGAGATGCGCAATTTTATACGGAGTTTCGTCGCAAGCGAAACGTGAAATTAGACGTGTTACGATTCACCGCTACGTCACGACATTCAATATAATTATGACGCAATAGTGTTAAAAAGAAATGATGATATATGATTTTATATTCAGATTGCCATAATCATAGTATTATTAAGATGTCATAACATTAAAAGGAAATGAAATAAAGTGTCATATTTCCTATATACGCTTATGTATATAGTATTTAGCATACATAGGTAGCAAACGTTAAAGGGCTTTTTGTTCTGGTACATTTGTAGGCGTTGCACTCAGTGAAGACAGTTTTATGCTAGTACACATACATATGTGTAGTACTCGTTAAAGACGTTTTTGTGTTGGTACACATAGGTGCAGCAGCCTTTAAAGATCTCTTTGTTTTGGTACAAATAGGTATCATTAAAATACTTCTTGTATAGGTATAAATAGGTGTAGCAATAGTCAAATTATTGACGTCACACCCGTATCGGTCCAGAACTTGCGGCGGACACAATTGATTGACACACAAGTTCAGAACCGTTCACATGGTTCATAAATAGTTACTGGAAGTCCATAATTTTACAACCACTAGTTTAGTTCCTTTATTTATTTTTCTCGTCATTATCATAATTGAACTTGTTTCGGCATTGGACTTTGGTTTCTCATTGAGAATGAGAAGGCTTAAGGTTAATGTATTCCAGTTTGTTTAATAATGCATGTACGTAAAAGTCATCAAGTAACATGTCAGACATTGTTCTGTACAAATTATTTCTCAAAAACTTTGACCCTATAATGCAGGACGTTATGTAAAGACTTTATATGTATTTTATACATATATTTGTATTAATATAATTCCATATATTTACTTTAAAAAGTAAAAAAACATTTTATTAACGTTATTGCTTCCGATCACCTTTTTACCAAGCAAAGAAAATAAGGTTTAACATAATAGCCTGAACCCAAACCCGTACATAAAGAATTTATATGTGATTTCAATACGTGAGCAACATACAATTTCCTAAACATTCGGTACATTTCTCGCCGCTCTACTTAAACGAATATACATATACACTTTGCACAAAAAGTTTCATACATTACAAATGCCAAATATATCCTCACTGTGGAGTTGAAAAAGGAACCGAAATATATACATATACGTATATAGTCCGAAAACAAAATGGCAGCGATTTTGCTTCACGCTGACACAATGACACTTCATACTCCTACCTACTTACCCAGTTCGCACGGAGCCTTCTTACCAGTATTACGCTGTATGTCATATCGCACGCCTAACTACTGAACAAGCTTGCACGAGTCCGCTTTCCAGTTTTAGTACATACGCAGTATGTCACACCGTGTTTCGCAAATTTCCACTCACAAAAACCCTCTATCCTGTTCGCTGTAACACGCAATACGTCACACCACTCTGGCTCCGCTTCACTTTACCCCCGCTCCGGTTTACTTCCGCTTCAGTTCAATAAACACGCACCCCTAGGGATGAAAGTGAGATTGTTATTGACTCTAAAGTTACATAACGCTCAAAAGCTTAGCACTTTTTGTATATGTACCAATTGTTTTATAGTTCTCTTTTAAAATTTATATCTGATCAACATCTGTACCTGATGCTCCAGCCTGCCGCGTGGAATTCAAAAATATTGTGTGGGTGTGTGTTTTTACCTGTACATTAATAGAATTAACGTTCACAATCTCTTAGCGATGTCTCCGGGTATCCATTATGAAGTCAAATCGCAATTACGAACAAGGAAAAGCTTCCAAGTTGAAACTCAATTGTGCTAAGTCAGGAGATCCCATACATGAGTACATAAAAATGAATGAAATGTATAGACCTTTTGGAATATAGATACCAAAATAAACCCAACCCCCGTTCCCGTGTTCCGCGCTTACGGACACCGCCAAGGTCAAAGGATCGATAACTTGCCAGAAAACAGCCCTATCAAGTGGGTCTTGCAATAAAATTTGAAATGAACCTCTTTTTTATTACTTATTCCTCTTAACCGTCTCCTGTCCAATAAGCATTTTCAGCACAAATCTCTTCGTTGTTGTCACGAAGATTTTTCCTATTTTAAGATTTAAACACTTTATTCTATTGAAGAAATACCACAAGTTGAACGTTAATATTTTATTTAGACTATCTGTATAATAAAAATTATCGACATGTAGCTGACGAGAGTTAGCCTGGATTGCTATAGGCAATATACGTCGTCGGTAATTTCGGCCATTTTATCTGGTAGTGAATGATTCACCTAATGGCAAAAGTTAGAAAGTATGTACGTACGTATGTAGGTATATTGAATAGTCAGTCGAAGCTATGTATATTAAGACGACCTTCAAAATACATGGTTTTAAATGTTACGTTGTGACGAATCAAAATGTTGATTAGGTATATGTCATATATCAATTGTAGGTTTGACTGAACCCACCTGTGTTGCTTTATCATGGAATGTCATCGCGGTGTTTTTCCTTCTGTGATTTAACATCTTAATAAGGAATCTAGATCTAATAGATCTAGAATAGATATAACTATTTGATGTATTATTCACTTTGGCACTAGTCATGATTTTTGTTGATTTATTTCTGTGTAAAAAACTAACCAAAATAAAATAAACCGAATCGCAAGAACGGACGTATAACGTACTCAATCATATATGTATTTTTATGTGGAAGAGATCATGTGAGCGAGTTTCGATTTGGTATTGAAACGAGAGATGGATGACACGAAGTCTTTGAATAAGTTTCGGATGTTAAAGCGTGGTATTTATGTTGGGTACGACTCTTTAAAAAGTAGGACTTAGAGTATTTAATATAAGTTACAGATATATACATATACATATGAACGCTCCTTACGTAAAAAACTGAGTATTAATAATCAATGGATATGTTATTCTTCAACTCATGTTATTGTCACACCGAATGATCTGCTACAGATCAATTATAATTACAGTATCAATTAGTTTTACAATTTTAACAAATATTTCCAACCATTAACTAAGCAGTAAAGTAATATTTTGCATCACCATAATATGCAACAAAAAATTTTAGAATGCTGTCGTGAAGATAAGTCGTGTCCACGCGAACGTGTATGAAGTGCTAGATTTTCGTAGCACTTTCGCAGAAACGTGCTGTGACATATTTACATAGTAAATGTGTGTCACGAACATGTTAGGTAATATGATGACACATTTAAGAAAATAATACTATAACAATAATCTATTTTTTCTATTTCTTATAAAATATTATTTAGCTTAAACGAATTCGCGTTATTTTTGGTGCAAAATTGTTTAATCCGTGCCTGTGAAATTGTTAATAGTTATTTGGTATTTTCAATAAACGATTTGGCACGAGCTGCTATATGGTCGATTACGCGTGTAAAAGCTACATTTTTGGAGCGACTTCGTAGAAATATACACGCAAAATAATTTTGTAAAAACGAATTGATTCATCAATATATCATGTGTATGCTACACTTTATGTAATCTCTACGATAATAGGACAGTCATAACAAATTCATGTTCACAATAATTTAAAAATATACAAATAATCATAGTTTTCTGTCATGAATGTGAAAAGGAGTCTTTGATTTTAAAAAAGGAATAAAATACCAGAAGACCCAGTGTTACATATTTTTAAAATATGCTAATTTTTTTAAACACATAGATCGCCGTGAACAGAATTCGTTCTTAGAAACATGAACGATACATCTATTCCTTTGGTTAAACAAAATGTTGACATATCTATCAAAACAGTTTATTGTTTCATCTCTTTGTTTGTGTTGGAGAGTCCATATAAGAGAAAGCGGAAAAGTGTATAAGTTTAAGACCTGCTCAAACATATTGCACTCTTGGGAACAAACGTCCTTCGTGAGGTAGACCGAAATTGTGTTACGTAAACATTATTTCTGCTACATTCTCAAATAAATCATAGCGGAAAAGTAGGTCTTTGTAACCTTTACTGACTGTAATGTTGTCATGAGTTTTTTTAATTTAGAAATATGCAATACAAAGTTATAATTTAATACCTTTTTGTTTCAGAACAAAAATAATACGTCATTGTTATCTGAAATAACAGAAACCAGCAAACGCATTACGTTTTCAATTATGTTAATAAATGTAAACTTTCAATGATATTCTGGTTAAGTATTGACGGTCCGCTTTTTGTTATGCAAAACAAAGGACGAATTAAATCTAAACTCTCGAGTAGCACAAAGAGAATCAATGATTATGTAAGAGTTGATGAATTAAAAAATACGAACAGTTCTATTAACTATAGCTAATATTTCTATTTCTACAGTTCTAATAGGAATTAGCTACAGATTTCCATGAGAGGTAGCAGTTGCGACCGCTACCTGTTCTTTTTATACCTTCTTCATATGAAAAATGAATATGCAGAATGTTACAAGGTCACATAACGTTTATTTTAGACTCGACCAACTGAAAATTTGTTACAGCACTGTAAACAAATGTCAAGTGTGTTGTTACGAAATTCTGAGTTGTTTTCATTAAACGTGGCGAGTGAAGTAATACTATCGTAACCCAGTTCTGCTTATGACTTCATCTGTCATAACAACACCAGATTCCTCGTAATAACAGTAACATTAACCTAGTTCTGTTTTAAAAATAGCATCCGTTGATTTTTTTGCTGCAAAACAGTAGAATTTTATTCGGTGTTGTGGTTTCCGTTACAGTATCTTTAACTTTAACGCTTGAATGTTAAGTTGGCAGAAAATATGATCTCTATATTTTATGTGCTACTACTGGATTTGATAATCATTTGCTATTGCTAGAAACCTGGAACAAACTTACCAGTGTTGTAGAGTTTGTTCCTGACAGTCTCCTGTGCCGATGGGTGGCTAAATCAGAGGCGGGCCTATCGGATTTTTTAATTTACATCGTCGCCTAATCGTATTAAAGATTTAATAAAATTTTAATTTGCGACAAGGTATTAATTATGTAATTACTTTTGGCACGTTCCAAAGCAGGAGAGACCGTTGTCAGGGCAAATATGAAGCTATTTGTATTTTGATTAAAATCGCAACTAGTATCCATACATGTAATAATAGCATAGGAATAACTTAAAACGATAATCGTAAAGTTGATAACTTATAATTGTTTTGAAAATACACAAAATATAATGTCTAAAACAGCTTCATTTACGTCTAAGTCTATTTCTACGTCTCAGTAAACATGTCACGGCGTAGCACCCGCTTTTATTACGCAAATGTTCTACTTCGTAGCACACTGCGTAGCGGATACCAGCTACAACAGGTAGTACAAATTGATAGGAAGTGAAAAGAGACAGTTCAACAGACCTGTATTTCGGTAACTTGAATTGACACAATTTTAATTAAACGAAATATTAGTTTGAAATATTAGTTTGAAATAGTACTCAATAGTGAATTATTTTTTTATTTTAAAAACATGTCTTCGAACGTGACCTATTTTTAATCTTGTATAAAATCGTTACCCGTAAACGTTTACTGAGGTAACGTTATCAGAGAACATTGTATGTTTTTTTATTGTTCGTAGTATTTTGATATAATAACTAAAAATTTGCTAACCAATGACGGAATGGGCACGAGATGTTTTCTAATCGCCCCAGGGTAAAATCAAAATCGGTTTTGGAAGTCAATTTGTTAAAGCTTCAGGTTTATAAAGATTGGTTATAGATTCTTGTATATCGCATTTTACCTCGTAGCGTGGCCTGCTTGTTATCATTATGACATGTTGACAAAAAATCCTTTAAAATTGGTAACGATTGTAATATGACATTAGTAACTAAAGCGAAATTACTATTATGAACGGCTTGCCCATAATCAAAAGAGTAAAATAAATCACGAGAGAAAAACTTAATTTAAAACTTTTGCAATAAATTTTGTTTTCTTCTTAAACTGTACAACACTGTGTACAACTTTTGGCCGTAGAAAACGAAGAGATAAAGTGTGAATTTACCGTTGAAGTGAAATAAAATCGTATAAAAATGTTTAAAGCAATGTTGAACAGATTCTGATTTACATAAAACACAGTCAATGTAACGAAAATGGTCAATGCGCACTATCCAGCACCGGAGCTTACGCTTGGCCCAAATGTTCAGCATACAGGAAAAATTACATTATACGCTTTAGCGACGAAGTTCGCTCACACTATAGTGCCGTTGTCGTTTTCTTTCTTTTTTATATTGTATTTCGTAGCGTGGATAATGATACCTACCTACAAGATAACAGGTTGCACGATAACATAGATTGATAACTCAACGTGATTGAAACTTTCAAAAAAGGACCTTGAATGATATTGTGAATTGACCCTAAAAAAATTGGGACTCACTTTAAAATATTGAAAGTGCTTGAGAGAGATTCGGAAAAAAGGAATTCTAAAATCCAGCCTATACATTTAAAGCCTATTCACACCTTGATACTCTGAAGGATTTTTATTTGTAGGTTTTTTTCACTTCGGTGAGGATTATAATGGAAATCGGAATAGTACTTTCGAAATCTCATTCAGTTTAAAATGCGATACGATATGTGTAATTGGATTTTATACGAGTACGTATGTCACGGAATATATTCAGCAGGTCTTATGTCATCGCTCCACGAATTCCCACTCTCATCTGATCCGCATTTATGCACCGTTGTGGTGAATGATCTATGCCTGACCTAGTTGCTCTCTAAGTGAAATGCAACTTCCAAGATAATGTTCCAGACTTGTCTTAGTTGCATTCCAAGGAAAATTTGAGTATCGAGAAGACTCGTCATTGGTCATTACGCCCCTTTACTGGTCATTCATTGGTTATCTAATCATTTATGTATACCAAATTTAAGATGCGATAAATTATGACATACATATATTATTAGTAATCTTATGTGAGAAATGATATTCCCTAACACAAATTGAAAATTCTTGCTGATCATGCAAATGTCATACTTATTCTGTATAAGAATCGAACTTACAATATTCGAATTGTAAGCCGGGGTCTCTAACCTCTGACCCATCGGACCATTCAAAAACTTTTCTTTACAAATCTCTCATAGTCATAATAAGATTTGGGAGTCTTTCACTTGGGGTTCTCTTCGTTTACTTCACATAAGTTTTATTAACATAATCTGAAAAAATATTGAAATTACTGAAGATATAACGTAGCTATAACTAACTAAAACTAAAAAGTAAGGTAGATTCACGGCTGTATTTCCCTGAAAAGGTAAGCAGAGGAGTGTGAACACTTCGCCTTTTCACCAGTTCAAATATCTATCATCATCATCATCAGCCTGCTCCCGTCCACTGCTGGACATAGGCCTCTCCAATGGCACGCCACTGAGCT
>DWJK01002131.1:0-15220 GCA_018248815.1 Croniades pieria auraria
CGGGCACTAATCCAGACTGCGAGTCATTACTAGAAATTTTAAATTAGAAAAATCCAATAGTACCCGACCTGGGATTTGAACCCAGGACCTCTCGATCGGCAGTCGCGCTTGCAACCACTCGACCAACGACGGGGCAGTCAATTACTATTAATTATTACTACCAGTTTTATTAACAAGTTTTACTCTATTTCGTTTCAGCTCTATTCCAAATTTAAAATTCGTTGTCTATGACTAACAGTATTTTGACTGCTGTTGCTTTTGCTACCGTCATTGAAAATACCGTTTAAATTAACAAAACAAAGCTCGGTTTAAGCTGAATCCCAAGAAATAACATAATTTTTCGTACATTTCGTTCTATACGGGCGAAGCACGAGGAACAATAGACATTTGATACTCAATCCTGATTCCCGCGTAATTTCTTCGTTCATTTTCCTCCATTCACATACTGTTCACGTCTCCGAAGTGATATCTCTAATATCGGATGACAGCGTAACACGGGAGCGCCAGTAACTTTGCTAACGGGAAGTATAGTTTTGAACCACTACAGATAATTGGCCAGTTAGCTCCGACTGTGTTCTTAATTGTCCAAGACATTCTTCGTTCGGTGTTATACAATACACTTAGCAGCACAATTTTCTGTACGGGCTAAAGAATTTGTCTATTGTTATTCGGTTCTTTTTTCTTTTTTTTTATTGCAATGTAAAAAAAGCATGGGGTGCTATTTCAGTGATCTATTGTCACCGTGCATTCCACGCTTTTTTTTGTTTATTTATTTAGATTTTGATAGATTTTTTATTTTTGGGTTTTTCGATTACTAGAAAAGGCGTTATGCAGTTTTAGGCCAATATTTAATCCATATATGAATATAATTAGTTACTCGTATTTAAATCTCTGTTTATAATTGTTAAAATAATTTTAGATTTTCTTAGTTAAACATTTCCAATATTCGAGTTTTGGTGCACATTTTAATTAACCTTTTAATTATCGTGACAGAAAACTGTATCTATTTATATCTGTATATGTATTCATCTAAATTTTTATCTATATACTATATTATGTTTTTAAATAGTTATATTACTGGAATTCTTGGATTTGTTCTATTTTATTTATTTACTCTTCTCCATTTTTTTATAACCGCCTTCACACATTTCCCACTAC
Source organism: Croniades pieria auraria (assembly GCA_018248815.1). Lineage (NCBI taxonomy): Eukaryota > Metazoa > Arthropoda > Insecta > Lepidoptera > Hesperiidae > Croniades > Croniades pieria. The sequence continues at coordinate 1,159 of DWJK01002131.1, forward strand.
CCAAAGGTTGACTGGCAGAGAATGCTTTTAGCATTAAGTCCGCCTTTTTATTCCTTATTATGTTGTAAGGTGTAAATAAAGAATAAATAAATAAATAAATAAAACTAACTATATCACAAATTTCGGGGATCCTTGAGAAAATGGACTCGTAAAAAAAGACCGATTTTTCACTATAAAAATCACTGTATTTTCTGTATGACATCTATTGTCTTTGTCCTCGTATCTTTGTCCTTCGGTTCATATTGTGTGTTCAGCAAAGCAAATCAATATCGGTACAGTCAGTGTTACATAAAAGTACCATTAAGAACAAATTGCGTCATAAATCGAATGAATAACTGAAAGCCGGAGTCTTGCGAGCTCTGCCCACATACGCTTAGATGTAAAATGCACAATGGACTTTGTTTATAAAACATAACGCTGAAGCTTGCCACTGCAATAATAGCGAACTGTTCAAACAATGGTTATAAAATGAATCTTATTTTAATTCGCTTTTCTAATATTTACTTCGAAAATGTAACGTAATATGGTTTTTCATTGCGCATTTGTAGCTGGCCACTGGAATATTTAACCCATTATAAAGCATGCGATTTTAAGAGGCCAGGGCGCGATGGCGTTTATTGTGGGAGGACTATGTCTAGCAGTGGACTGAGATAAGCAGATGATGATGATGATGATAAAAGTATGCAAAATGAAATTATATTACAATATTAAAGTTTATTCTATAGAATAAAAGTACAATGGCACAGGGAGCGGACCCATCAAAGATATGATTATCTTATCACCAGCTATCAGCCAAATGGAAGCTGGTTAATCAATATAAGGGTAAAATTAAGCGGCTCTAGTATTAATAAAAGCTAATAACGGAAAGTATTAAAATAGATTACTACGCCTAACATATCATCATAGAAAATGTTGCGAATATGTACCTAGATTAAAAAGGTGATTCATTACATATTTTTATTAATATTACGCAAATACTCTCACTCTATGTCACTATAAATGCCGCCACATTCAAAAAGTGTCCTGACCCCGGTAAATTTTTTCTTGAAAACAAAATTTGCCGAAGATCTGCGGCCGCAGACTTAATTGTGTCGAATTTATTACACAGCATACAGACACGAATTTATGTCCGACGACGACTTCGATTGAAGCCGGTATCTATGCACGGAATTTTATTGAACGTTGAGATGTGGCGATATAAATGATCTAATAGAACATGATTGCTTCACGATGCGCGCGAGTGTCAAACGGTTTGACTAACAAGATATCGCTGCAGAAAACGGTATTGTTTTACATAGACATATGTTATTTAAGATGTTATTTGACGTTCGTGAATAGTTTATGCAATAATGTAATAAGAAAATTCAAATTCGCAACAAATAAACTTAGAAAGAACAAAACAATTCAAAAACCGAACTCACCATATCGTTGCGCACCTCCATTTTCACTTACGCACACAACCAATAAAAAACAAAATGAAACAATTAAGAAAATAATATTTTTCGCGTTGCTCGACTGCAATTGCATTAGTAGACGCGAAATAAAAAAGAAAATAAAAGCGTCGAACAATAAAACGAACGCGTTTTATTGCCGCGAGATGTACAATTAATGGAATGGTTGATTTGAGCGTTCTATGTTGAAGTGTGTGCGACCGCGGGCCACGGCGTCGGGGCGAAGAGTGATTCGAAATTCGAACTGAAGTGGAGTGATCGCAGCGCGAGCGGGCGCGCGGCGCTGTATAGGCGGCCGCGTGGCGGGCGGGCGGGTATAACCGCTATCTCCGGGTAGCACAGATAAATAATACGACAACGCATTATATTACCTATAATAATTTTCGCTTTACATGTCTGTTGAAAGATAACCGGGGACATGTGTTGTAGGGCCTGGTATTTCCATAGATATTAGTATATTTTGTTGCACAATTTTTGTCCGTTATGTCGTATAAACGACGATAAGCAAATACCGTTGTTATAAAGTCAACGATTTGTAAGTACAAGGTGTAGGTGACGCATTATTCTTTTGAATCGTAAGCCTATTATGTTCGATAATACGTGTGACTCAGTATGGGTTGAAGGTGTTTGATGGGGCTTCGCATAGTAGCAAGTGCGCCGAATTGTGGCTTCGCGCCTGTCTAGAGTTTAAAATTCTAGCCGTTCAGTATTGTATGACACTTAGACATACTGTTACTCAAAGAGTAAAACATGCAGTAATGCTCGTACATACAATTAATACTATTGTAGTTTATTTAGTAGAAATAGTACTTAGCAGGAATGGCTAAGTGAAATATGTAATTTTAATGACGGTATTTATCTTCATGGCATACTGTTTATTCCATTGGGTGTATGTATATAAAACATGACACGTGAAATATGGGAGTATTAGACTCCTCTGTTTATCTTTTCGGGGAAACATGTACACCCGTGATATGTTATGTTCACCTTGAAGTCAAATAGTGTGCTATGTCATGTTCTAGTACGGCCATAGACATGTGACATACTCTCAACTATGTCACATTTTAGGCATGTTTAATAGGCAATAGGCTTTTAATATGCATGTTTGGTGCAATGTCTCATATATCGATGAAACGATGTATGTATATTTCCATTTCCTTCCTAATTTCCAATCTCTAATGTTTCCAAACGACCTGCTAAATGTTTTAATATTAAAAAGATTCTGTTCGCTGGGCGGAAAATAATTAATATTTGGTTACAGATAGTGACAGCAACACGCATATGTCAGAATGGATTATTAATAACACAGTAAGCAGAGCCGCGTGTGTAGCTACATATTTACGTCACATGGAGAGAAGTCGTTTAAACTGTAATTTCACGGTTCGATGGAAATTTTCATTGACGATTAATTCTTGGCTTTATTAAGCCGCTGAGGTAGGGAAAGGCCGCGGGCTTGTATCTGTTAACGTTTTCGGCGTGTGATTTAAACAGTGCCTTGATCTTCCAATTGTACAAACAAATCTGTTGGAGGTATAACATTAAATAAGTGTAAATAGATAGCGTGTGTAAAATTCAAGTATTATTATTGTTATCATCACACCAGGTCTCTTACAAGGTAGGCGAAGAGCACCGAGCGCCAGATATCTCTATCCTTACAGACCTGTCGTCTTTCTTTATAACTGCTCGCGGCTTTCGGATTAAGATTCACATATTTACATTTAACTGTAGCGCTTCTCGAATGCTTTTTCAAGACAAAAAGCAAAGAAAATCCTTGTTTTATAAAGTCTAAAATACAAAACCGTGAATATATTTGGATACATATAAAATGTTTTATTCCAACACATGTACAATTTCACAAGATGATTTTTATATACATAAATAACATTCTTCCCTGTGCATAAATGGACAAACGATTTTCTATCGCTATAATGTTTACACTTTAGAAGTAGGAAAGCTATTGTAAATGTGCACAGTATTTATTGTAATAGTATCATTGTAGCAGCAAACTGTGTCAAGTAGGTTCCACAACACATTCTTCGCGAAGTTTCGCCCAGCGCTAAAAAAGTGTAATTTTGCATTCTTTCGGAGAGTATTGTTGTTTTTTTTTTTAAGGGAATACGTTCCATTTTACGTTTTTGTCGTAATAAGTTTTCTTTCAATTTGCCTCGAATATAATATTTATAGTTTATTGTAGTTCGTTATATTCTACGCATTAAATATTTCATTTATTATATGTTCAATTTGAAACGTTTGCGACTTTTATTAATGAGTAGAATATAGACTTCTACTGAGTTGAATCTTTCGTAATTGATTCACACAGGCGGTTCGATTAATGATTTATCATTTAATAGATTCATATAAATCAATTAGACATGAAATTCAGGTGTCAATTTTCAACATCTGGATTACCAGGTTTATTGATTTTCAGTGGTGTTAACATCTTGTGTGTGTGTGTGTGTCTGTGTGTGTGTGTCTGTGTGTGTGTGTGCCTGTGTGTGTGTGTGTGTGCGTCTGCGTGTGTGCGTACGTGTGTGGGTGTACATTTGAATAGAATTCGCAAATCAGTATAGTAAGATTAATTCTTAAACTCGTAATCGACACCCACAAAAGTTAATACTATGGTGAAAGGTCATAACACATTATTAGAAGTGCTCATAATTGTTTACAGTATGTTCTAACAGAAGTAAACTCAGACAATATGTGATATAGTCACGAGATGAAATGGAAAATTTATCACCATATTGCCATACCGCAGTCCGAAAAAAAAATAACAGGCGGCCGTTACAGCGGTAAAGCAAATTGTGACAAATTGTATTATTGAAATTTATGTCCGGTAGTTTTGAGACATAATTGGATGCGCAGTCGGCAGCCATGTTCCCAGAGTGACGTCACGTGCTCTAATGACATTTATTACGGACAGTTCATTGGCGCTGCTCGTCTCCGTAAAGCGCGGCGTTGTATTCGGAAATTAATTTTCGCGGGAATTTCAATCCTGCGAGCGACGTGGGGGAGGAGCGACATGTCGAAACTTATACGTCGTCTAGCAATTTGCGTCGAAAATAAGTGCCTAACTTGATTTTATATTTCCATATTAATGCTGAAATCCCTGCATCGTTTATGCCGAACCTTTCTTTAGTATTATGTAGCTATCCTTACCGTGCTCCGCGGAATGCTTAATATGATAGTACTAGTAGATAGTAGTTACCTGAAAGTAAAAAAAGGCACATTAGTATTTTAATAGTTCTTATAATATTTTTAAAACAAAACAAAGAAAACAAAATGTTAGTTGCCTGGAGCCTATGCATTTTCTCTTGTATCTTGAGATTAGATTCTCTCTAATCTTAATTAATCTTAACTTAAAAACTATTTTTGCACCAAAACGTTGCGAATATTAGCCCTATAAATAACCCAGCAAGTAGATATTTACGGTGATACGTCTACACAACGCGCCTGTCAGTGAGTGATTGCGAGTAAGTGACAAGAGAAGCCAATAGATGGCATTGATTGGGCAATTAATCAAGCCCTCGAGATAGCAGCGCATGAAAAAAATACCTTAATTAAGATACTTGACGTTCGAGGTGTGTTAGAATCCAAGTATATTAAAACGACTATCTTCATTTTTCAGATATTATATATGAGGCTAGTTTAATGATCTTGCAACACGATGAAGTTAACAGCAAGATTCATAGTAACTATTATTGATTTCGAAAAATCTCAAGGTAACCTCATAACGGTCTTTCTTTCGATTCCATAGATTTTTGCTGTGAAAAGTTTTGCTACGATCTATATATACAATGTAAATGTCATGGAAAATTGGTTCAAAAGATACATATTTAGGTTTTAATTTCCATACATTATAGAGTTTACATAAGATTTCAACAAAAGTCCCTTATTTGGGAAGACTTAAAATTGTAGACTTAAAATTGTTATAGAAACAATATGTAATCAAATATTTCTAGAAACGAAAGTATGAGTTAATAACTTTAATTACAAGAAAATAACTCCTTCAATTCATCGTAGAATAAAGCGCATCGTATACTATTACTCATTTTCTGATTCCATTTAAAATTTATAAAGGTTATCATATTTCTAAAGCAATAATAGAAGTTATTTCTTTTTGATTATGTTGCGTCTCAGACATTCATGAATTTTTTGTTATTCCATAAAAGAATGAGCTGTATTCATTTTATTATCTTCTATACCATAGATATCTAAATCAAATATACAACTAAAACACCACGGAGGAGACGTTTTCAAAGCTGTCAAAAGTGACAGGAAAAAGGGCGGCAAAATGTCACCATAATGGATGTGTCAGCGACATAGCGACCAAATGCGGCCTATTGGCATGCACGCGCACAAATCCACTCCCCAAGGATTAAATGCTGTTAGGTTTGATGAAATTTTAACTGTCGGAAAGCATATTCTATGTACATACGTAGATAAAATGTGTACGACCAGATATTGATCCGTGATTTTAACGCAAGATGTTAAGCTCGATAAGTAAATACCAAAGTAATTATAATATGTATTTTATAGGTCGTTATCCTTGTGGACCTGTTTATGGGCGATTGATATTGAATAAACTGTTCCCTTCAGTTTATTTTTCCACTCCGTATCTTTAATTCCATTGAATCTCTTGTAAAGACGGGATAATCCGTTTAGAAAGTTTCATTCGTAAACTACTGATATTATTTTAAAATAGTAGAAACGAACTCCTAGTGCGAATAAAGTAAAACGAGGTTATTGTTAAAAGGAATCAAGTAAAAGAATGTTTTTATAATCAAAATAATGAATACGATCGCTCAGTATGATAGTCGATAAATACGAGTCGGAAAACATGTCAAAACATGATGGATGGTAAAAGCGCAGATATGATAAAAGATGTACCCAAAACAGATAGATATCAGTTAACTCAAAATCTTTCAAACCATTTACATTAGTGCGATCAAATTCCCTTCAGCTATAAGCATAAATTGATAGTCCGACGATTAATGTGCACATCTTATGTTTTGAACAATGATGAAACGTTTGAAATAAATGAAATATAATAGGTACATTTAAAAGAAGCGTAGTTACATTCAATTCGGTACAAGTCAGGCCGATGTGTTTCAAAAACGGCCAGTGATCATGGGTCCAGTTTAAGTAATAACGTTTGTGGTTGATAAAAGGTCGGGGCATATGGTATAATTGGCTTGATGTATTTTATCAACAGCTATAGGTATCGGCCGTTATCCGTTGCCGCCCCCCGTCCTCCATTTCACTTGTAGCCCGATAGGGGGCGACGCCGGGCGACGCGACTACTCGCCATGTAATGGCCACCACGGCCCCTTTTTTTATTACTGACCCGCTAGTAAACAGATCATTCGGGTTTGTGGTGTTATAAAAACGAAATTAACTGTGACCGGTAGATGTCCAGATATTCTCTGTACTGAACTCGCGTCTATTAACATAACCTCGCATGACACGCACATTCACGTGTTTGAAATTGACTGCAAGGAAAACCAGGATAGCCTCTTAAAAGGAGTGGTTTCTCAGAATTGACACTTTGTCGTAAAGATTAATGATATATGTGTGTATGTATATACGTTTAGGTTCTCGAATATTCTTCGGGCTGTTGGAAAATATTTCCTGTTTGGTGTTACTTTATTGTCCCGACCATAATTTCAGTGACAGTTAACCAATTAAACTGTTGTGGTAAAATCTATTAAAGATTGACTTCATAGGTTTAGGTGTTGCAGAAAGCATTTAACAGCACGTTGGCTGAATGTCCTTTAGCTATGTCTATAGAATAAAAATAAACTTTCACTAACGACGGATATTTCAGCACAGTTTCTTCTAAGCATGTTATAAATATTTTTTTGTCTAAATCGAAATATTTTTATTAAAAAATTATGTCCAACTTCATGTAATGGAATTTTTTGTCATTCGATTAGGTTGTCATTAAATGAAACCACGTCTACATGGCAACCGACTGCCACAAATATTGCCGCTAATAGTCGAGCTGTAGTGAAATCAGATATTGTATTAATAGATTAATCCAATCAAAATATTAATTCCACAACGCAGCTCACTCAAATTTACATTTGAATTGCCCGATTCATCCCGACGTATTCGAGATCATATTCACCGAAGATTAAAGTGTAATCTCATCGATTCCATGTTCCAATGCCAATTCACATAATCGTTTAAATAAATGTGAAATACAGACTTCCAAGAATGAAACGATTTTTTTGTGCGGAGGAAGATTTTTGCGTGGTTTACACTACCTCGGTGTTTTTGGTATGAGATAAAGCAATTGTGAGTTGCCAGCCTGGATATGAACGTAAATTTTAAATTATCCATGGTGGTGGAAGGCGCGTGCTCTCCCCAACCCGTTCGGGATTAGATTCTTAGTTGAGCGTTTGTGCTGTTATTCCGATATTCCCGTATATCCCTCTATTGCTTAAAACGGTAAAATCTCGTCATATTTCGTTTCCGTCCACGTTTCGCGAAACAAAAATCTGACCATAAACACGTTTAGATTGGCAAAACTTACTGACCCGACGCTCTATGAAATTTTGTTTTGAGATATTTTAACGCGCACGTCGTTCGGAAACGCAATTGAATTTACGAGAGGACGGTTTGAGCGGGTTTAGCGCTGATGAAACGAGTCGGGGTCGCTACATTTATTCAGTCTAATATTTGTTCTGCAACACGAGCGACTACAATATATATTGCGAAGATCAACACTATCTGCGCGGGTATTCAGTTTTAATCATTATTAGTGAAACATTTCTGTAACTTAATCATATCTCAAGCACGGGTCAATGTAACAAGGACATAAAGTGCATTTGGCTGTTCAGCGTATTAATTCGTACTTTATAAAAGTTCATAAGGTCCAACATTTTATCATTGACAAAGTTTAACACGCAACACCGAACGGCTTTTGGTGAAGTCGTTTAAAAATTTACCACTTTTAACAACACCTGTGGACTAAATAGACTGTTAACGATATTCGAGTATATATCCAGGGGGCGTCGCGTGCGGTGGACGATACCTAGCGTGCAGCGGAGCACTTTGAAATTGCACCACGACAGCCGGTGCACTTTATATGATTCCCAACTTTCACGTACCGTATTTGAATTTTATGTTCGATCTGTTTGCGATTCGAAATAATTTCATATAGATCGGTGCGACTGTCTTTGATATAGTTTTGATGGCATTTTAATATTGAACGGGGAAAGATGTTCGATTTGGCGTTTCAGTAAAACACCGGCTAGCTTGGCAAGGTAGCAATTCTCGTGGAAATTGATTAGTGTAGTGTAGTGGGGGAGTACAAAGAGTGAAACTGTTGTGCAAACATAGCGCGAGTGACGGCCGCAATATCGTGCGGCTGGTGGGGCAGGGCCGACGGGGCAGGGCCGGCGGCGGGCAGGGCTGGCCGTGTCGCGGCCGTCAACAGCGGCAGCAAACACGCGTGTGAAGCGCTCACGTGCCTCGTTATACGGAGCGAGTCGCTAGTTGTTTTATGTCAATACGTACACAGCATAAATTTGTCGGCTCGATTTAAGGGCATAGTTGTTTAGAGCCCTAGTTTGAGCGTACGTTTGTTAAGCATCATTATTTTCCCTTTTTTGCTGGCCGCTTGTACACGTTATGATGCTTACTTCAATATCAGCATTAAGCAAATGATTGGCATTATAAACTAATAAACGTAAATAATATTTCATTAGACAAAGATATTAATCTAATGTCATAAATATTGACTGCCTCGTTGGTCGAGTGGTTGGCCGAACGGGAGGTCCTAGGTTCAAACCCCGGGTCGGGTATTATGGAAATTATCTAGTTTAGAAACTCTAATAGTGACTCGGAGTCTGGATAAGAGCCCGGTGTATTGCAATAAGGCTCACCACCTATTCCATGGAACCTAAACGTAACCAGTGAAACTTGGGAGTGTAATAAACTCCTCTGCCTACCCCTTCGCGGATTACACTCGTGATGTTACGTTTATAAATTCTGACACGATACAACATATCTTCCTAGAATTTGTGATCGATAGAAAAAACGTATCGCCGAAACTTTGAACCAGCGCTGGTATAGATACAGGACGATGTAAAAAAAGTTCACATGTATTTTTCTGATAAGCTGCATGCAAGCATCCGCAGTCTGTTGCCGCGAGCACATTTATCATCCCCGGGTTCAAAGTTCCCACACAATAACCATGTTGCTATGCACGACACATTCTGTGTCCAAACATTTTTAAGTACGTTCCATGCTGAAAAATGGGAGAATCGATTTAGCGCATGCCGCAAACATATCGTAAAGTGTTCAGTGATAAATAAAAAGTGATTCATGTTTAGTTTGAATTTTCATAACGGGTTTAGATTCACTGATATTCCAAGGCTATATTTCTGTCGTGTTTGGCTAAAAAAATTTAATGTTACAGATGTAGCTTTTTGCGGTTATACTTTTGTTAGAACATCTATTTGGTCAATTTTTCCTAATTATTTATTTCATTCATTAGTTCAATCATTCGTTCCTTTCGTCAATATCGGAATAAAATGCGATAACTAAACTGCACGTCACTCTGGTAACGCACTATATCATACTCGAGAACACATAATCAAATATTTCATATTAAAGATACAGCACCATTGAAGATAAACGTTGCCATAATGCCGTACGTTACATAAATTGGATAACAGTGAATTTACTTAAGCGATTCTTAAATTGCTAAAACGGATCCATTACATCATAATAGCGTCCTATTTTGCTTTTATCGCGGGCGAACTCTAGCTAAACATTAATGTGTAAAAGATCATAAAATGCTAAAGCTTCGGATAAAATTGTTATTTTTCAAATTGCAGCTCCACAGAGCGTTGATGGAGATTCATTGTTCTGGCGCATCATTTATCAAGCGGTCCCGTGCTAGGTTTTGTACTGACTTCTCTAGATTTTAAACTTCATTACAGCCAGCAAAAAGTGCACGCTATGATTAAATTTTCATTTTAACCTTTTTACACTCGGTCCACGTTTAACCGTTCAATTATAGAGAACATTTTATTGCATTAATTTTTCAGTTCCGCGAGTGATCTTGTAATCGCAATCGTTCGTACATTTATTATTTGTAGCCTTGTATCGTTTTAACTTTAATTTGCTTTTTTGTTTCTCGAACAGTAATACATTCATAAAAAACCACTCTCGGTAACAAATTTGTGCTTTTTTATGTTATTGTTATATTTTAGTCCTTAGGCCGAAATTCTTAAATTCTGCAAATCCCTGATGGAAATAGGTGGTACAATTTTTATACGAGCTGGAGATCGAGCTCAGTGGCGTGCTATTGGAGAGGCCTGTGTCCAGCAGTGGACAGAAATACGAGTAGGCTGATAAAGATGATGATGATGAACATATATACTTATGTGTGTGAGGTTTCTGTCTAGCTTAGGTACGTATGTATGCATGTGTGTAAATAGAGTTCTATCCTTATTTGTCAAGTAATTAGTTAAAGTTTCCCGATCCTTTTCCAACCTCTGGTAGTTTTGAAAAGACAGACGTAACAGTCCAATATTGTCACAATTTTTATTGCCTAAAGATACCAATATCGTTGCGAAAGCAACGAAGAAGAATACGGATAAAGGAAGAATATCGAATGTACTGTCAACCCATTTCCCATACAAAATAGGCAGACGGCACAATAGTGTTCGAGTGGCGCTGGCGCTGATGACAGTTGTTTTATTTTATTCCCGTTTACACCGCGGAGGAAGAAAAACTTTCGCGCCCATCAAACTATTCCCGCCAAATTGAATATCGGCTACTATAGAATAGTTATCGACCAATATATTACTAGCCGATGTGTTATAAAACATATTGATGATACTTTTTGACCTGTTAAGGTTTTCTACGCATTATTAGGCAGATAGATATTTATAGACAATGCGTTTTTTTATGATAATTATATAGTTGTAAGTTAACTAAGGATTTAAATACGAGATCTTTTGTTTGGACTTTTTTTCTGTTTGCTCTTAAAACAATAGCCTAAGTGTTAACGCCCAAATAATTAATATTTATTGAAAAATATCAAAGTGTCGTAACTGTCAAAAATTTCTGAAAGTATTCCCAACATGGAGTCATTAATTTTTGTTTCATTTATCTCGAAGTTATGTTAATTTATATACGGCGAGCTATTAAATTTTTTATAGCAGCGGCCGCCCTGTTCACAATACTAACAGCGGGTGACTGTTATGTAGGCATTTTTATTTTACGCAATGACACTCTGAACGAAATAGCAAAATTGGATTTTACCAGTTTGAGAGCTTTTTGGACGTAAAACGCGGTTTTGTGTTAAAGCCACCACCGCACCTTTTATTTCATGTTTATGGGAGGAATTTTTATATAAACTCATGGCCATAAAAATTATTGGCGTTCCTTCACTATCTGCACTTTAAAAGGAATTTAATATATATCTCGGGACATCTCTACACGGCCAGCTGACCCCAAAGAAGGCTCGAAGAGAGCTCACAAAAATTTTTATCCTGGTAAGGAATCGAACCCAAGACCACTGGCTAATATGAACCAAGATAATAAAGGAATTGATAAAGTTCACCAACAGGATGTCAAACAATTGTTATACAAAAATTAAACAAGGACTAATTCGAGACAACTCAGTATATATTACGACAACTCAGTATATATACTAGTTCGAGACAACTCAGTATATATTACGACAACTCAGTATATGTATATACTAGTTCCAGGCAACTCAGTATATATTACGACAACTCAGTATATATACTAGTTCGAGACAACTCAGTATATATTTTTATTCTCATTTTAAACCAACACAAGTACAATAAATGTACGAAATCGTACACGGTTTCGAGCAGTAGGTACTCGGAATTTCATGAAACGGTGTACAATGGCGTACGATATTCCGGGTATTATCGGATGTACGATACATTACAGTTGAGGAGAAATTGGATGGGAAATAAAACTTGCAGGAACTTGTTTACGGCGAACAGGCTGCCAACAGTTGGTGCTGCGAGAACATTGAGCACGCGAACTTGGTGTGAGGACAGCGCCCGCGGGCCTCCGCCAACTTCTTCCGTTTCCTGCCGTTTTAGGAGTGTGCCTCGCGATTGCTAGTTCCTTCTTTGATTTAAAAATCTCTATAGATTTTATTGTATGCACTGATAGTCGCATATATTTACGAATTAGTTCTTTTGTATCTCCATAAAATATAATTGATTATTTGTCTACATGTAGTAGTCATTTGGAAACATATAACACCTTTTGAATTACCTTGTAATGAAAAGCGTATGGAATTAACATACTCGTACATCTCATTTAAAATTATTTTACCGAATGAAACTGTGAATGAAATGGTGTCAGAACAAAGACGAAACGTATAGTTGTTTAATTGGGGGAGTTCTTTACACGGGTACAATTTCACACCCGATGACACAACCAGTTTGAGGTCGGTTAGACGCGAAAGCGAAAGAGGCAAGCATTAACCTTTTATACGGAACACAAACCGCTCGATCACTCGGAGATGACCCGGGAAGTGGGATATTACGGAAACTAAACCACTTGCAGCTAATGGCGTGTTCAGGCAGACTTTTATTGCGTTTTTCCACTCACTAATGACACGGTCACATTCTTTGGGGTGCCACGGACAATACCGACGCTGGATGCCCGCTGTTCCGCCCCACAAATGAACATATAAAATACTGTTCTAACCTAGTTTCGAGTTTATTAGTTTTTCGCGAACTGCAAATTAAATATCATATATCTGTTGATATTAAACTCCGAACTGAACTGTAAATAGTTTTTGAAAACCGTGACCGTCTTATAATGCGAAAAGAGTGTTTTAATGTTGATTTCGTCGCCGTCCTTTGTAAGGGTTGTACTCGTAGCGGAACTTTTAACAACGTGGATTTACCGTTTAGTATGGCTTCTGTCCTACCAAGTTCTTGAACAAGAAATAACTATTGGTTGATATTTTTCCACGAATTGAAATGCAAATATTTTTAAAAACCGTTCTTACAATACGAAAAAGTACTTTGTTTTAAGTTAATTTAAACACTGCTTTGTAAGGGTTGTGGTGCTTCTAACGGAACGTTTCAAAAGAATTGAACATTTACCACTTAGTATGGCTTCCGTCCTTACAGGTTCTTGAACAAAAAAGTTTAAATGTTCTTCAAAAAACAACAATTTCGTATTTACCGACTTTATTTGTCCGCTGTAATATCGCAGGGGATGTATATAACTATCAATATACATAAAACCAAGACAATAAAGGAATTTAATAAAGTTGGTTTACACCACGATTACTGGAGATAATGCTCCTGTGAAAGGATTACGGGTTGGAACAATGCAGGCGATTATCTCAGTCGCTGTCAGTTACATTGCCGCTCCCAGTTCGGCAACCAATGCCAACGGGCCTATATTACCAACTGAATAATTTTAAGGGCAACACTACCGTATAAACTACCATAAGCACTATAGATATTTCACAATTACATATTGCATAACGAAATAAAAATAGTACAAATAAAAAATAATAATAATAATCGACCCATTTGTCATTCCACTGTTGGAACATGGGTCTCCTCTCGTATTGAGAGGGTTAAGGC